>RJWT010010891.1:0-23765 GCA_004365215.1 Cuniculus paca | reverse complement strand
TTCACTTCTGGACAAGGCTACAGATTAGTTATGTAAAACAAAGGAAAATTTTCTTTTATTCTTTTGATGAATGAGAATTAGGATTTGGCATACAGTATGATCCCTGAGATGTCCTGAGAAGCCTAGCCATTTCTTTTGAGTTTTGATGAATAGAAGACTATACTCTTTACCTTTGAAATCTGACTAAAGAATCATGCTACACTCCAAAACATTCATTTCCTCTAAAGTTTCTTGGAACTTTTTGTCCAAAGCCTCTTCTTTATTTTCCTGGATCATTTCTGAGACTTTGATCATTTTCTATTTGGTTCACCCTTATCAGCAAGAGCTCTGATACTAATGTGAGTGGTGAATAGGAGATCAGCACCACAAAGGGAGAACTGCAAGGTTATAAATTATGAGAAAGAGGAAGCCAGGTTAGGAAAGCAAACTTTCCAAGCCTAAAATGCACTCCAGCCTTATGAGGTAATAAATTTAATAATATCCTTCAACCTTCTTTCAAATGTGTGTAAGCTGATGATAAACTGTAGTTTTTCAGTTTCAAAGGGAAAGGACCACAAACATCTTTGGCCACCAAAAGAGCTCAGCTCTTACAACATTTTTTGATGAGCTAAGTGTAAATGAATCAGAAAACACATGGGTTGAATTTCTACCATTATACTCGTGGGAGGCCCCCTTTTTATTTTTTCTTTAATGAAAAAATAATACATTTGAACAACAGAATTTAGATTTTTCTGAATCAAATTTAAGAAACCAGCTCAATAAATTTTTTTAAATCTGAATGAACAATAGTTGCTTACTTAGTCTTTTTCATTTTATCAAATGTTTTTACTTTCTTGGTCTTTAGTCTAGCTGCCCAATGAAGAAAACAAGTAACTTTGCAAGTTGAGCTCAAAGGTAAGCATCCATTTTAGGAACTTCCTTTAAAAAAATTCAGGTGCTGCAGTTACCTATTTCTCTCACAAAACCTTCTTTTGAAAACATTGCTGGTGCTTCCATTTTAATGACATCACATAGCCAGATAGATTTTACAGAAGGTTTCTTTTAAGGCTGTGTTTGAACCAAATATTGATGCAGGTGAATTTTATTTTGTTTTAGTTGCTCATTTCTCTCTCTGTCTCTGTCTTTCTGTCTCTGTCTCTCTGTCTCTCTCTCCATTTCTTCATCTTGCATTTAGTATCCTAGCCTACTTGATAACTGATGATCAGTTATCTCTCTTCACATTTTTAATAGCTTCTCAAAAGTCTTCCATTGGGACATCTCAATAATATGGCTGGAGTCCCACTGTCAAACTCTACATATTTCTATTACTAGTTCTCTAGTGTCCAAACTGTATATGTTAATTCAACTATATAAATTCCTCTGAGCTATGATAATATCATTTTGATCAGGATACACTTCACCAAATTTATGTCTTATCAATATGTGTATATCAATAAAATATATAAATGATTAAAGTAGAGTTGAAGACTTGCAAAAGTCTAGTTCATCACCATGTTCCTCTAACATAAGAAATTGCATTAACAGCCTCAATTCTCCCCTCTTTGAATTTCTGCCCTTTGACATGTGACTTTGAAGTTTCTCCCACAAAAAAGTATAGCATATTTTTCTACAATTTGACTCTTTGTTCATGTGATTGTTTTAACAATGGAATGATCATGAATACAAAATTATGAAAGGGTTAAAAAGTTCTAAATGTCTTAGCTTTTTCACTTATGTGTCATCTAATGTTATCTTGAGAACATGATCAGGATAACCAAAGAGAAAGATGAGCAATCTAGAAGCAGCACTGCCTAAGCTAAACTGTTTCTGAGAAGCTCAGCTTTGAGAGTTCAATTCCTGGTTACTCCCAGAAGCGTAAGTGACCTCATCTGAAATCCCAGATCTTTGAGTTGAATCTGGCTGAGATCAACCTCCCTTTCCTGGGTTGATCATAGATACATGTGCTAAATAAAAATATAAATAAATAAATAGATATATTAGTGTAAACCACTAAACTTGTGTTCTTGCTTGTTATACAACATTATTATAGAGGCAAGTAATGGATACATTCCACTCCAGCCTCTCCGTGTCAGCTGCAGAGAACAGATTAAAAAACATATCTATAAATCCTTACTGACAACATCATTTTTAAACAGATTTGATTGTCAAGAAAGACTTGACAAAATAATAGGAATTAAATAAGGCACCTGATAAGAGCTTCTTTTTTTATTTTAAAGAGAAAAAGAAATAACAGAAAAATCAAGAAGCAAACAAATCCAAAAAAACAAGAACAAGAAAAGTGAAATGACAACAACTACAACAAAGAACAACAATAACTATACAGGTTTTCAAAACAAGATGATAGGAATTTAACAATGGTTGTTATACTGTATGTTGTTATCTTCAAAATAGTTGCTCAGGTTACCAGATACAGGAATAAAACAAAACAGTGAAAAGGAACAAAACATTGGATTTCAAAAACAAGACAGAAGGAAATCCCTCACAGTTGCTATCATGCATATTGTTACCCTCCAAATGGATGCTCAGACTACCAGCTTTAGGCTTGTAAAGTCAATCAAACAATACAAGCATTACGTTATTGTTTTTACTTCAGTTGCTATCATCTAAGGCTGACTTCCTCCAAATCAGCCCATTGCTTATGGAGGGGCTGGGGATGCGGGGGCAGGTTATTCTTGTCTCTCAGAGTGTGCACCAACTGGTTTATGGGAAGACATTGTTTGGCTTCTTGATTTTCTTCCCATTCCCCATGGCAGCTGCTCATGGCTCAAGGGAAAGCATAGTTTGTTGTCTAAACTTGTATTTAGGCTAGGTAGTCTTTGTTTATTCCTATGAATTTGGAAGGTACCTAAAAGTTATATGCTATCTTCTGTGCCCTTTGTAACAATCCCACAAAGTAGATCAAACATTATAACCTATTTATTTAGCACTTTCCATGTGTTCAGTTTTGTTATAAATGCTTTACGTATATTAACGTGCTTATTTTCACAGCTATCTGATGAGGAAGAAAATATTTATTATTTCTTCATGTAAGGATGCCAAAGCTCATTTCAGCCTCATACATGTTAGTAAAATAATATTATGACCATTTGCTAAGGACTTCCTAATGTATTTACATAATTACCTCATTTAATTTTCACATCAATCCCATGAACTAGGAAGTCTACATGAATAAATTTATTTTCCAGATGAGACAATTGACTGTTGAAAATGTTAAATATTTTGCCAGTGTCACAAAGCTATTATAACCAAGCTGAGGAATCTATACCTCCATAACTCTACATAACTTGGGACTAATTACATAGTCTACCATGTTGGGGTGACATGACTAATAGTAGTTGCTGTAAAAAAAATACAGTGAATTTTTAAATTTACAAAAATAATTTGAAGTAAGAGTCACTTTGCCATTAATGTCCCTCAAAATACTTCTTGCTGAAACCACATTTATCTTATCATTCTTGGCACTTTCTGAAGTCCTCTTTTGAGTCTTTAGTTGTGTTATCACAGCTGCGTCAAAGTCCTGAATCAATTCAAAATGTTTAACTTTCACAGTCATTTTGTCTTTGAGGCAGAACTAGATATTGCAGTGTAAGACCTGGTGAATAAAATGGATGTGGATACACTAATGTTTTTATGAGTCTGCTTTTCCAGAGGAAGGCACCTGGCAGTAGCATTCACCATGTTTGTGATCATATCTCCTAAAGATACTAAAGAAAGAGGGCTCCTAGAACTGTTTTAGAAAGCAGCAACAATGACTGAATAAATGTGTTCCAAATGAAAGTGAATATTATATTGTGAGGGGGATTAATGGCAATGTGCCTTTTACTGTAACAAAATTTTAAAATTTAAAAAGTCAGTGTAGACTTTGAGCACAGTGGCTACAGTCTTTGTGGGAGCAAGTTTCATCCTTAATGTCCTTCATCCTTTAGAGGGGTTGTCCATAGGGTTTTACATGATGATGAGTCTGAATTTTTTCCCTCTGCAACACCAAGGCAAGTGCATTCCAAAGCCCATTTTTTAGTCCAAAAATTCCTTAAAGTTGGTCATTTGTTTCTCTGGCTAGCTATTTCTGCACCAATCGGTAAAAATCTGAAAAACTTCAGAATCCTACTCCCTCGCATTTCTCTCATTCAATATACACTAAAGTGTTGTTTCAGAAAGATATTATCAGTACTTAATAATACTTAATCATGACTGAATGTCAACATTTTACAATAGCTTACCACCAGCAACATTATAATATAAAGGATAAATAAAATTTATTTTCCCCTCTCTCATTAACTATCTTATCAGAATAACTTCTGTGATTCTATTCCAAGTCCCAGGATTAGTTGCTTTCTTGCTTTTAGGACTGGTTATTAAAGTTATCATCCTAAATTTTCTTTCTTTTTAATTTTTTTCAAAATCCCAAGATTAGATCTGTGATGTAAACTCAGAAGAAACTCTTTGAATACAATATTTTGGCTCCTTTACATATTGAGGCTTAGGTCTGAGGAATTATGTTGGGATTAACTATCATTCAGCAGTTTGAGAAATACCTTTGCTGGTGACTTTGATACAAAGAGAATTATGAGTTAGGTAGAAAAAGTGATGAGTTGTGCAAGATGACTCAGAACTCTGGAAGTTGAAATGAGATAAACCTCTCTTATGAATTAGGAATGAAGAATTTGTTGGTGCACTCTGATGAGGTTGGTTATGATAATGGAGAGCAGTCGTTAAGCACATATAAAGAGAGGTCTTTTAAAATATGGGTGCAAGTGTGCATTTTGAATGATTATGTTAGAAGCTAGATAATTGCTATGCAAATTGTAAAATTTATAATAACGTTCCAATTATCCATTCAGATAATTTATATTTAAAAAAAGGAAAATATTTTATTAGTTGAGTTCTATACCTAGTAGACTTTCAACTATGATACTTGGGAAAATTTAAAAAACTATAATCTTTATGAATGAGTGAATAATGGACACATGATACTGGATATACCTGAAGAATATCAATGACAGCCAATATAGAATATCATCATTGACTCTTAAGTAAGGATATTATGCTTTTGGACTTAATTTTAGAAATGAGTTGGAAGAGGTAAAAAAATGCATTCAAGTAGATTTTTTGCAATTTATTTTCCAAGTCAAACCCAATATATGAAGAAGGCAGTGCCTGAAAATATTCAGTGAATCTAGGCCATGGATACAGGGTGATTGCTCAGGAGGAATGGGATCAAGGATGAATCTAAGGGCTCCAGTTGTGGTAGAAAAGTGGATATTTTGGGTTTGGACCAATTTTCAGTCCTAACTCTGTTTCATACTAGTGTGACTTTGACAGGTTACTGGACCTCTAGGGGCTTCAGTTTCATGAGCTAAAGGGAATATTAATGTCTACTTGTGAGTAATAATGCTATGAGAACCATATGAAATAATACATGTGAATTGGCCAATAGTAGTTGTGACTATATGCTCTAGAAATTTTCATCATTTTCATTTCACTTTGCCTCATCACTGGAACTCTGCATTAATCAAACTTTTGTTCCTTTTTAATATCTAGCTCTGTCTCTGATCCTTGACAAAGGGTTCAATTAAAGCTCACTTTTCGGTGAATGAATGAATGGAGCAATTTAGTATCTTTGAAAATGTTCTTTACTATGTGACCTAAGGTACTAAAGCTAGGTAGAAGCAGACTGTGTTAGTTATAAAGCCCAGTTCACTATAAATAAAATGTTTCATTCAATTGTGGATATCAGGGTTATTCCCAGCATTTTGCTGTTGTGAATAATGCTGCTGTGAATATGAGCGCACAGATATCTCTTTGAGGCTCTGATTCCAATTCTTTTGCATATGTATCTGGAAGTGCAATGACTGAATCATTAGATACTTCTATTTTTAGTTTTTAAAAAGAACTACCATACTGTTTGCCTGCCATACTGTTTTCCATAACAGATACAATATTTAGTACTTCCACCAAGTCTGTATAAGAATTCATTTCTGGCATTTCAGCAGACAAAGGGAGACACTGCTCACCAGGAACCAGCTCAGAGGGAAGGCAGAGGCAACTCCATGAGGCTATAAAAGAAATTAGAACAGAAATACTATCTCAGGTAAAAGAAGAAATGAAAAATGTAATAAAATAATTGCTAAGCTTCTCTAAAGAAGACATAGATAAAAAAATAGAGGAGCAAAGAAAAATGAGGGAAACCATGAATGAAAAATATAAGACAGATTTCCAATGCATGAAACAGGTTCAAAGAGATAGCCAGGAAATTAAAATCTCCATTGAAAGCTGGAAAAAACATTTCAAAGAAACTGAAGATAGACTTTCAGACTTTGAGGACAAATGTGCAGCTGGTGATTGGGAAAGGAAAGACCTCTTAAAAATAATGAGGAAGCAGGAAATAACAATTGAATGATTGCAAGATGATGCAAAGCAAAATAATTTAAGAGTGATAGGTATCAATGAAGAAGCAGGGGTCAATGCAAAAGACATTAAAATTCTATTTACAGGAGTACTAGTAGAAAACTTCCCAAACATGGGAAAAAGACGTGCTATTCAGATAATTGAGGCATATAGAACTCCAGCTAGCTATAAGCAAAGTAAATCTACATCCAGACATATAGTAATCAAGATCCCATAAATTCAGCATAAGAAAAGAATATTAAAAGCTGTTCAAGAAAAGAAACAGATCACCTATAAAGGAAAACCCATCAGAATCACGGCAGAGTTCTCAACACAAACCATCAAGTCAAGAAGAGGTTGGAGTGAAATATTGCAAGTCCTAAAAGAAAACAATTTCCAACCCAGATTGATGTACCCTGCAAAACTATCTTTCAAAATTAATGGAGAAACAAGATACTCTACAACAAAGAACAACTGAAGAAATTCATGACTGCCAAACCAACCCTACAAAGAATACTGAAGGACATTTTAGTAAGAGATAAAAAAGACCATGGTTCCAGGAAGAGCAGCAGAGGGGGATCAACATACAAGACAGTCAATAGAATGGAGGGAAAAAGTATTTGTTGCCAAGCAGCAAAATAGCATGGCAGAGATGAGCTAGTGCATGTTGACCATAACCGTTAATGTGGATGGTTTCAATTCACCAATAAAAAGAAACACAGGTAGAGTGAATCAGGAGATAAGATCCATCAATATGCGTTATCCAACAAACACATTTAACTCAAAAGGGAATTCATAGGTTAAAAGTCAAAGGAGAGAAAACAATGCTCTATGTGACAGGGAACCAGAAAAAAACCGTAGGGGTAGCTTGCCTATCTGCTGCAGAATGGAAAGGAAAAATATGGCATTTCTATACAATGGAAAGCCACTCAGCTATAAAGATAACCTTGAGATTCTTGTAGGTAAATGGATACAGTCTAAGAGCATGCTCATGGGTGAAAGGGTTCAGAGTCACATGAGTGAACATTGTATTGTCTCCCTAGTAAAAGAAACTGGGGAAATTAGTGGGATCCAAAATACAAAATAAAGGTCGTGAAGGTGAAAGGGGAGGAGATGTCTCCAGGGGGAAGGCAATGGCCATTGTTAATCTATTATTCTGTTTTGAAGCCCTGTATTGTTCTCATGGTTCTGTTTAGCTTGGTTTTATTGTTTAGTTATGTTTGATTTTATTATATTTGAAGGCATGGACAGCTATTGCAAAAGTAACAAAATGGATGATAGCAGCCATTATTGATTTCCTATTATCTTGTTCCAAAGTGTTTAATGCTTTACTTGTTTTCTTTTGATTGATTTTATTCTATTTTGCTTTGTTTGATTTTGGTATGTGTGATTGTATAAGCAGCTACTTTGAAGATAAGATGCATCATGGTAGCCTCTGTTGTATTCCTACAGTCTTGTTTGAAGTCCGGTATTGCTTTCATTATTTTCTTTTGATTGATTTTACTCTATTCTGTTTTATTTGATTGTGTTATACCTGAGGGTATGGGCAGTTATTTTGAGAATAAGAAAAGGTATTATGGTAGCAATTATTGATTTCCTTTCATCTTGTTTTGAAGTTTTGTATTATGTTCATCATTTTGTTTTGATTGACTATTCTATTTTGTTTTGTTTTTATTATGTCTGATGATATAAACAGCTATTTTGAGGATAACAAGATGCATTATGGTAGCTATGTGGTATTCCTACTGCCTAGTTTTGAGTCCTGTATTGCTTTCATTGTTTTGTTTTGATTGGTTTTATTCTGTTCTGCTGTGTTTGAGTTTATCATACTTGATGGTATGGAAATTTATTTTGAAGATAGCAAGGGTCAACATGGTAACCATTGTTGGTTTATTTTTATTTTGTTGTGAAGTCTTGTATCACATTCTTTGTTTTGTTTTGATTGAATATTCTGTTTTATTTTGTATTTATTCTATTCTCTTCAAAATAAAAAAAAGAATTCATTTCTCAACATCCTTAGCACACTTTCTTTCCCCTTCTTCTTTTGAAAAACTAAAAGCCATCCTAAATGGGTGTGAGATAGTACCCAATTATGAGTTCAGTTTGCATCTTTTAATCTACTTATTAGCTTTTTGAACATCTTTTTTTTTTCCAGTTCACTTTTGAACTCAACTTGTCCTTTTTCTCCAGTTCTATTTTTAGTTCAAATTGTGCTTTATCTCTAGTTCACTTTTGAACTGAAATTGCACTTCTTTTTACTTTTCTTTACCTATTTTCCTTTTCTCTAAAGAATTCAAAAGTGTAACTCCTTTCACGTTTCTTCTAAGTACGTGGAATGCAGCAGCCAGGACTACTAACAGTCTCTGTCTTTGTTTTGCTCTACCAACATGTGAAATCTCATTGCTCAGCTGCCAGACTGTTGGCATGAATGTTCCGTTGGCCATACCTCCAAATCTACGTGATTCTACCAAGCTTCCAGAAACATTAGGAGATTTTTTCAAATAATCCTGACTCCCCTAAGTGTCAACTCCTAGCAATACACACTCAATTTGTCTTCTGTCTTTATAATTAATACTCACTATTTTGTTTAATGTGATCCATTTTTGTGAATTCCAGAAAATCATCTCAGTAGAAGAGAATGCCCCTTGTGAAGTATTTTCTTAATAATGATAGTGCACAGCTAAAAAGCAAAATATACAGTGAAAAAAAAGGGGGGGAGTTGAAGTGGAGTATGAGATATTTAAACTTGATGTAAAAAGTATCTTTCATCCAGCTAATGTTACAGTCTGAAACAAATTTTGGAGAAATATAATAGACCCTTTCCTTACATATGACTATGTCCCTTTTTAATGTTTCAAAGTAGAATTTCCATTTCTTTCTGAACCCTGGTCTCTATGAATTTTGAGCTCCCAAAAATTGAATGTGTCCCTACATAGGAAATAGATTTCCACTAGACATTTGCCATTTTAGGAAAGCAGAGATAATTTTGTAAAAGAAAAAAGAATCTGATAATTTCAGCTTAAATTTGGTAGATATTTTAAATATGGCTAAAAACAAGTAGAAAAATTTTCATGATATGAAATAATTTATAGTTTAGAAATATATTCTGAAAGCATCATTTCTATAAAAATTAGCATGTTGTTGATATCTGGCACCACTCTGTGTACTTTTGACTCTAATTTCCTTGCTTTGAATCTATTTTAGATGTCAAGCTGTCTTTGTAAATTTTCTCTGGAATTTTTATTTGACTTTAAGTGTCTTCTTCAGTGTTTCCTTACATAGCATTCTCATAACCTTTTTAAAAAATTAAGTAGCAATTTATCATTGGCAATATCTTTTCTCAGTTACATTTTGCCTTTTCTTCAAAAACTTTTATTACTAAAACATAATCTGTCAAGAAACATGTCTCGCAAAGACTTGTTAACAACATTTTCTCACTTAAGCTACAGCATATCTATATTCCTAATCATTTCTTCAAAACATTAGCAAAGATTTTCTGTGGGTCCCAAAAGAATTTTCTAACAAACATGTTTCCAATGAATTACTTTAGATGTTTTTATCTTGTTAGGAACAACACCTGTATTCCAGTGGAATGGCTATGCTTTGCCAGTCAATGAAAAAGTTCAAATGAGATCTCTAAACAGTCATTATCAAGGGTAGTAAGATTTGGTATAGTTTGCATTGTGTATTGCATTACTTTAGAAATGCCGGTAAAATTGTACCTTCATTCCTTGTTCCATCTGTGGAATACTTTTTCTGTCTTTTACATATACACAAACATACACACATAAACATACACTCACATATGCTATTGTTAGCTATGTTGTACGGCCCAAATAACCTTACTGTTAATTGCTAATGGAAGAGAATGGGGACTCACATTATAACAACTCTTGATAATTTTAAAATTTAGATGGTCAAATCTCATTAGATCATAGGTATTTTGCCCTTATTCAAAGGATACTGATTAAAAGCTATATTTTGAAAAAGTACTAACCACACGTTTTGGGCTTTGCTCATTTTCTTTACTAACCACTGGGGTAGGGATGAGTTTCTGATCATACCACATGCAACAGAGAATGACAAACATACAGTGAGATGAAGTAACTTGCTGAAGGTCACTTATTTAGTACAGGTCTCAGAGCTTCATTCTACCTGGTGTCATATTGTTTTGGCTCGGACATTTTTGTTTGTTTGTTTTTTTCTTGTGTTTGTATTGCCAATACATTTTGAATCATGTCTTCTTTGCATGGATTGTTTCAGCCATTTGCCCAGTTACTTAGATATTCGTAATTCCAATAAACTTCAAGCAAGTAAACTGTGACAAGTTACAATACAATGACAGAGAAAGAGGAAGAATGTGTCATTCAGACTTCCCCCAGGGCTGCCCACCACCTCCCTTTCTGTAGGAAACACCTACTTCTCAACTGAACAGGGCATGAACTCCAAGAGCAAAGGTGTCAACTTTGAGTATCAGTAAGACTGTTTTCTTCTTATTTTAGAATGAAAATAAGCATAAATGGAAGTTCTTTTATGTCTTTTCCATATCTACAATGAATAGTTTCAGACTGTTGGGGTACAAATATGTCTCTTGAGGAGAACACTGCAATAATGCAAAATAAAAATTTGAGTCTAGAGAACAAATAATCATTTAGCCCTGGACTGAAAGTTTAGGGAGCAGTCAAAATAAAAACAATTTAAAGAGGTCAACTAAGATTAACACTTTAAAACTCCCAGTTACTATAGAAACATAAGATTCAGACAAGCAGTTCAGCTATCCAAGAGGTTTGAAGGATAAAATGTCTGTAAATGTCAAAAACTATTATCGGGCTTAACTAGAATTGGCTTTTGAGCCTCAGTCTGTGGTTATACAACACTCCTTCAAATGCCCTTTCCGCAAGGGGTGGCTGACCCTTGAACTTATGAGAACTCCAGCATCCTATGTCCCGACTGCCAGCAGGCTGTTCTGGAAACTCAAACACCCTGTGGCTCTTAGATAGGGTCACTATTTGCTGGTAATGGAAGGCTTGTGCATAGAATGACATAGGCCAAACTGTTTATTTAAAAAGTTCACTGTTAACCTCTGCATTTTTCCACTGGTGAACATTTTTTATTTTTTGTATATGGAATAGCAGATAATTTTATTGACCTGAACATTTACTCTCATATTAAACAGTCAAAAGATTTAAGGAGTGTTCAGAGATTTACAGTGTCTTGATGTAATGAATATCTTCTGTTACTGGGTCTGGGCCCATATACCCACTACCTTATAATTTCTTTCCCATGATTACTTTAGTTCAGGCCCTTTGTATGCTATTAACAACAACTGGATTTCACTGCCTGCTCCAGTATGATGTTTCAAAACTTCCTGGAGGCCATTCTGGCTTACTCTTTTGAGTAAATCTCTTTTTTCATAATTTATCATTGTCTGTAGAACTTCTGATCTTACTGACGACCCATGATCATTCTTAACAGGACATGGGTGCTAACAACCATCTAGAGATGAGTCCTACAGAAGTTTAGCAAGGTTGGACACCATCGTAGATAGCTGTTGGTAAATCCAGTTGACTTTTCTATTCCATCCCATTGCGAGTATTACTATTTAATGCCATTTGCTATTATGACACGTTTTTCCTCTTCTTTCTCATCCCTGATATCCTCAGCATGATCAGCAAATAGAATTGAGCTCTGTGGAGTGTTTTTGTTTTCATTTTTTTGACCAAATGCTAATAATACTTGACAATTAGTATCAGGAGAATCCTGGAAAAAACATCATTTAAAGAAAGCCTAAAAATCACAAAGTAATTAGATTGATTTCCATCATTTTCATACAAAATATTAGCTTTGATCCCATCCCCACTCTACCTCCTCTGTCTGGGGGTTGAACTCAGGGCCTGGCAGCAGGAAGTGTTTGCTTCAGCACTGAGATACACTCCTACCATAATTCAAAGGGAAAATGAACCAAACACTGCACTTTAAATAAAGTCTGGTTTATATACATATTTTATAGGACATATCTGATACTTAAATAGATTAGTGCCTGAAGTTTGCATATTAGTGGTGTCAATGAAGAACTTCACAAATTCTCCAAGGAATATTTTAAATATTTTAGTTGGATGAAGACACTAGCATCTGGAGTCTGACAAACACAATTCTAAAAGAAGGGCTCTGCTACTGAAAACTGGAAGCTAACAATGTACTTTGAATTATTAAAATGCATTTTTGTCCCATGAGTCGAAGCATTTCTATGTTGAGACCAATGTAAAGGTAATACTACAATAATAGCACAGTGACCTTTACTTAGTAAGCACATAAACTACTCAGTAAATGATTTGAATTAATTATCTTAATACCTGCTTGATCATTTTCTGAAATCGATGCCAGTATGTCACTATTTTAAAGACAGGAAAGGAATCAGATCACTCCCTGTGAGACTGGAAATCAGCACTAGCAAAGGAGAAATTTTAAACAGAGACCACTGACTCCAAAGCCCAGGCATTTTGCCACTCAGTGTATTTTCTCTAGTGCTTTCTGAGAGGAAGTCAGCAAGGCCTGTTTGCCCTACATTAGTGGGAAAACTGAGTTAAAAGTGGGAAAGTAGTGATTGTTCCAAATTACCAAAAGTTATAGGACACTCAGATTAATATACAGTTAGCAGAAGCCAAAGTTTAGAAGGTAAGAATTTTCTGTATGTATCTTACCATTTAAAAATAGTAATTAATATCTTCTTACTTTTCATTATGTACCATGTACAATGTACTAAGCACCTTACCCTTCACCTCTCAATTCTCACAATGAACTACTGAAACTGATATTCCTAGTAATCTTGTTATATAGACAGGAAAGCTAAGGCACAGGGAGAGTGAATAACTTGCTCTTGATCACATTGTTAGCAAGTAACAGTACTTTGCATCTAGGTTGTAGAGTATGTGCCATTGTACCTGACTGTCTTACCTTTCTTTTGACACCTTAGTAACTGAGTATTGAACCTTCAGGGCTTCCATCAATGTCCCTTATCTTCTCAGTGATGCAGACCAAATAAATCATGCATGAGATCAGCTAATAAGAGGTCATGGAAATACTGAATAGCAGACAGAATTGAAGACAAAATTAGTAATTATATCATAAGAATATGACCTAATCTGGAACTACATATGGTTCAGATTGAATCCAAACTCATGGAAATTCGGCGCCTTACCCCCACCCCCCTGCAACTTGTCTTGCTTTCATTGTGAAGTCTATCCTGGCAAGACAAATATTACTCACTGTAATATTCGTGTACTATTTGATGCCATTCCATCCCTTTTGTTTTCTCGCCAAAGTCATCATACCACACTTCAGGTGCTCAGGCAATTTTTGAACTATTTCTGAGTAGAATTCTGTAACTGATCTGTGTGTATGTGATCAAAATTGGTACTGGAGATTGAAGGGTATGGCAAAAGATCACCGTATGTTCATCCTGATGCAAAAAAAAATAACTTTTGACAACATTGGATCATCTAAGCTGGAGATGCTGAGTGACTGAGACAGTGCAACAGACTTGGCTGGTGTAACAATAACAAGGCCAGTCACCACCGCCTTAAGCTTTCCAATGTTCTGTGGTGACTCATTTTGTCCATATGACTGTCCAACCATCCCAGCACTATGTGGTGAAGTAACCACCTTTTGCTTTGGTCTTTGCATAAAATGAAGAACATACATGTGTGAGTTTATATCAAAGTCATTCTCTATATTTAGTCTCTTATGTACTTTTTGTGTCAATGCTATATTGTCTTAATCATTAGGCTTTATAATAAGTCTTTTGAATCTTTATTTTTCTTACTTTTATAGATTTCTTAAAATCATCAAGATATTCATCTTAATATTGAGTATGAATAGTGTTAGACATTACTACATTTTTTTCTATTAAGAAAACTTTTCTATATTTCATCGTTAAATGTGAGCCTTGTTTTTTGGAGATGTGTTAATCAACTTACATATGCTTACTGGTATCCCTAATTTTCTAAGAGTTTTTAAAACTATAAATGGTGTTAAATTTTGTCATATTCCTTTAGGCATTCAGTAAGATAATTGCATGATTTTTCTCCTTCTTTTTATGTGGGAAATCACACTTTCACTCTTGCCTATGTGAAATAAATCTCATTTGACTTTAATGCTATTCAATGTTACCAGATTTGCTTTGATATTATTTTCTGAAATATAAAAAATATCTAACTTCATGAGCAGGATTAACCTGCAATTTTCTTTTTTTGTAAATTTCCTTTTAGATGTTGAAATCAGGACTTGTGCCTTTCATCTCAAAAGTTAATTTTTTCTCTTTTTCTTAGTTTCTGAGTGTATAAGACTAACATATATTTTTCTATAAATGTTTGGCTGAATTAACCAGAGAAATGTCCTGGATCCAGGTACTTCCACTAGAAATATTTTATAATAATACATTCAATTCAGGATATTTATCTCTTCATTAGTTTTGGTTGGCTGTGATTTTAAAAATTTTTTGCATTTAATTTTATTGCTAATTTCACTGGCATAAAGTTATTCATAACTATCCTTTTAAAAATATATTTGTAAGATCTGTAGTGATGTTACCTTATATATTCCTGATATTAATGCCTCGTGTTTTATATTATTTCCCATTGTTAATTCTTTGTCACATTTATTATTTTTCCAGGAAAAGCTTTTGGTTTTTGTGGATTTTCTATATGGTCTGATAGTTTATTATTCATTATTTTCTGCTTTTTTGGTTTCCTTTTTCTTGCTTTCTTTGTATTTTGAACTTTTTACCTAGATTCATGACAATCTTAATTGTTTTATTTTCTTCTTTAATACATTTATAGTTTCACATTTTTTCTTAGTATTGCTTTCACTTGATTTCATAACTTGTGATACATAATATTTTCAGTTTTATTTGGTCAAGATTTTTCTAATTTGCTT
Source organism: Cuniculus paca (assembly GCA_004365215.1). NCBI lineage: Eukaryota > Metazoa > Chordata > Mammalia > Rodentia > Cuniculidae > Cuniculus > Cuniculus paca. The sequence continues at coordinate 8,444 of RJWT010010891.1, read as the reverse complement.
TCTTATATTTTTGATACTTGAATTACTTACTATTTTATTGCTTACTTTCCAAATACTTCGAAATTTTCTGAAAATTTTCCTGTTACTAATTTACATCTTTTCACTGCTTAATTTTTAAAATTTTCAAATTTGTTGAGATATGCATCCCTGCTCAGAATTTGATCTTTTTGTTAAATAGTTCACATACGTGGAAAAAAACGATAGCACCCTATATTTCTGAAATTGTTGAGTTTAGTGTTCTGTATGTCAATTAAGTTCAACTGACTAGTCTGTGGTTCAAATGTATACTAAATTTACAACATTGTGGATTTATTTTTTTCTCTTTTCAGTTGAATCATTTTTATGTGATATTATGTATATCAACTTAGAACTTTTAAATTTTCTTGTTAGATACACCCATTAATTATTATCAATATATTTTTTTACTGCTAGTAAACCTCTGACATTAAATTCTACATTATTTCATATCAAAACAGGAAGATTTGGTTTCCTTTGATTTTTCTTTGCAGTGAACATCTTTTTCTCACTTTTTAAATATTTATGAGTACATGTTTGCATTGTATGCAATTTATAATTATCTTGGAGAGTGGATACATGTACACAGTGCATCTTATTTCTTGTTTGTTTAATCTCTTTCTCTTCCATCCCCCTCTCTGCCTCTTCTGCTAATTCTAATTTTTAGTTTCTAGCAAGTAAATTTGATTCTTTTTAAAGATTCATGTTATTATTAAATTCTCCATCTTTTCATTCATTCTCCTCTATTTATTATATTTTAAATTCTTATCTACCAATACTAGTATCTAGATAACTTGAGGGTCTTCTCTTGCTCAATTTTCCTGGCAGTTTTTGGACAGATTACCTATTTGTCTTTAAATTTTTAAACTTACACCACAGTTTGGTTGAAAAAAAGAAAAAAAAACTAGAAATTGAGTATAATTCCCCCAAAAGTTGTCCTTTCTTTTGTTAGACAGGTAATATGAGGAGAAGGTCATCTCAGTTTAATCAATAATTGAGCTTGGTCAGTGCCCAGCTGCTGGGTTATTCGGGTTGATCCGCCTCTGCCACATCACTCGTCTTCTGACTAGATCTTTGTAGATATTTATCTCCTTGGTCTTGAAGTATTCCAGTTCAGTCTTTCTGAGTGTGAGCATAGACGTTTAGAATGCAGCCCAGTACAGCTTCAGTGTCTTATGATCATCTTGCAGAGTTAGGTCATAAATTTATAGACACAGGACCTTTTATACTAAGAACCAGGAAACTGGAAAATTTCACTCTACTTTCTAGTCCTACTGTCACTTATTTTTCCTAGGATTTTGAGGAAAAGTCTGATGAGCAAGTCTTCTGTAATTGAATCCATGCCTCTCAGATACTTTAAATTGAGAGCTTTAATCTTCCACCCAAACAGGTTCAGAACTTGACAAATACTTTCTGCTTACTGAAGAGTTTTCTCTTTAGGGTATCTTTGCTAAGTGCCTTGTAGGTCTTTTCTTGGCCAGACAAGAATCTTCACAGAAGAAACAGCTATCAGCTTCCAGATCTTCTCTGTTCAGAATTTTAGTTCATTTAGACCTTGCTTCCATCATTGTCTGATGCCTTTAAAGATATATTTTTGTTGTATATCTTTTTTCCTCCTACTTGCCATAGAAGGAGCAAGAATTTTCCAGTGTATGCCACATTTTACCAGTCAAACAAATTTTACTGTTTTTTGTTTGTTTGTTTGTTTGAGACAGGAACTCACTATGCAGTTCGAGCTGGTGTTGAGCTCACTTTGTAAACCAGGCTGGTCTCAAACTCATAATGATCCTCCTGCCTCAACCTCTGGAGTGCTGGGATTACAGGGATGCACCACCATACCTGGCAATTGTATTGTTTATTTGACAGTCAAAATCTGTTTTCTAAGTGATTATTAATACACACATTTTCAGAATTTTTATATGGAGCAAATGACTATCAAGTTTTCTTTTATATATGATGTATATAGACTCTTAAACTTTTTGTTCTTTTTCTTTACTTTTCTTTTCTTTTCCTTTCATTTTTTGAGACAGGTTCTCACTATTTAGTGAAGTTTGCCCCAAACTTGCTAAGTAGTTCGACTGACCTTGAACTCGTGATCTTCTTCCCTTAACCTCCTAAGTGCTATAATTATAAGTATGTACCACCATGCCCATCAATTTTCTGCCCTCAAACCTTGCATAATGACATTGTGTAATCAGCAAAGGAGATTCTAGGAACTTTCCTAAGATCCATTCCTATACAGGGATGTCTAGCCATAATTTAATTATACAACACATGTCAATGAATCATATACATATACTCCACTGGCAAGATCAGTTATATTTTAATTTTAATTTCTTGAATTGCCAAGTGCTTTTGGCTTCTCAAGTACAAAGTAACATGAGAAGTAAGTGAGAAGACACAGAGATACTGTTTCTGGTTGCAGTATACTGATTTTTGCAAAATTTATAAAACTGTATGCCTCTGTGATCATATGTGCCTAGGGATCTTCCCAGGACCACAGGAAAGGGTCAAGAAAAGAAAGAGTCTGTAAAACCCTACTCGCTCCAGGAAAAATTCACTACTGTCAGTAACATATACACTCACTATCATCACCATCATAATAAACAAATAAGTACAGCGTTACCTAACCACAGCCGATAACAAAGTTGGCTGATCTCTGCAAGTGGGATTATGTCTATTTACCTTGTTCTGGTCTTTGATAAAACTTGCAAGGAGCATAATACTCAGAATACATTATATTTGTTTGACTGTTCAAGGAAAATTGACAATCCTTGAAGAAAATAGTCATTGTATCATAGTGGTATTAGAATGAGTTTTGAAATCAAGAAGCTTAGTCTTAAATCTTAGCCCCATAATATACCAACTGTGTGACTCTGATCCACTTTATTGGTCTCTCTTAGCCTTCATGTCCTCATCTGTAAAATGGAGATATGTGTCTATATGGTTGTTTGTTATGTGTGCATGTATGGTTGTATATATATGTATCTGTTTATATAGTTACATAATGTATATTAATATGTATTATATTAAATTTCCCCTCCCTCTTTTCCTTCCTTCCTTCCTTCCTTCCTTCCTTCCTTCCTTCCTTCCTTCCTTCTTTCCTTCCTTCCTTCTTTCCTTCCATTCTCTTTCTTTTCCTTCCTCCCTCAGTCTCTCTGTTCATTAGTTTGGCCTTAGCATACCATAAGTACTACATAATAATTGTGATTATTATTATTTTGATCCATTCTTGACCAAAAAAGAAAGGTCTTTCTCTTTCTACTATATTAGCATTGCGTACTGTAGTATTTAACCAGGAACTCATGGTGCCTAAGATATGTTTTTAGATAAATGACATGTCACTAACCTCTTACACACTGTGGCATACCTGGCAGCGTGTGGGGAAGAAAAGTGTTGAGACAAGGTGTGTTTTTAAAGCTCAAGCTGTACCATAGAGGCAGCCAGCTGTAGGCTGGTCTTTCAGGTCTCTTGTATGCTCTGGGATTTTGTCCTCCAGGTGGATACACTTTGTCTGATACTAAAAATGTCACACTATTGGCTATAACAATTAGTCAAATGATGATTCCATGTAAAAAAAATATTCCTTTAAAGACATGAAATGGTGAAACTAAAGTTTATGGTAATTTCACTTAAAGTGAGCTTACAATAACATTGGAAAGGAGTTTCATAATGAATACTGAATATCAGTGCTAAGTTTATAAATGTTACCTTTTTCTGTATTTCTCTTGCTTGGCTTCTTCAGAACTTTTCTTTTTAAATTTTCTTAGGAATATAATCTGGATAAACACTGAATAATCTTCTCAACACATGCTGTTGACAGGTATGATTGGATATGTATGCTAGGGTATATAACATGTGAACCACGCATAAACTTACAAATTCAGGAAATAGATTAACTCATTCCTAGCCAACTAGCTTCTAATTTTGTCATATTACATAGTTCTAATTGCAAAGTCAAAACATAAAATATTTGACAAAAATTATAAATTTTGTAAATTACATTTAATTTTGAAGTATAAATGGCAATCAGTTAGGTATAAAATATATTTTTACTTTTTCATAGCTACAATAAGCTATGAATAGTACAACAATATTTTTCCATGCTGGATATTGAACCCAGGCTAGCAAGAAATCTTCTGTTCAGTTACAAATTTAGCCCTTCTTACATTTAATTTTAAGGCAAAATCTTGCCAAATTTCCCAGGCCAGTTTTTTTTTTTACTTATTTTTTTTTATTTTAAAAAGAATAGAACAAAACAAAACAAAACAAAACAAAGCAAAACAAAACAGAATAGAGTCAAACACAGTATAGCATTTCAGAACAGAACACATAATAACAGGAGATTAACAATGGTTACCCTAGTGTCTCTTGCCTTCTTTGAAATGGTTGTTCATACATTTACAGACAATAAACTCAACCAAAACAAAGTTATATAAACACAGATAAAACAAAAGAGTGAAAGAATTATAGGCCTTCAAGTCAGACAACAAGAAACCAACAATGGCTACCATAATATTCCCTGTTTTTCAAAAGAGCTGTTCCTATCTTCTCACATATTGCAATCAAATAGTAGGAAAGGGACTTAAACCCATCAAATCAAAGAATAAAAGAACCATTGGACTTCAGAATCTTTTCTGCATATTTATTGGGAATTTTGTATCTTATTGAGTCTTTCAGTTTCTTACACTGGGGAGATGATGTGGCGTTTACACATGTGAGTTTGGTTTATTTCACTTATGAACATTGTCTCAAGTCACATCCATTCACCTATAAAAGCCTCAATATGATCATTCTTTATAGCTGAATAGTACTTCATTGTATAAAAGTACCACATCTTTTTTATCCATTCCTCAATTGAAGGGCATTTGAGTTGTTTCCAACATTTGGCTATTATAAATTGTGCTGCTATAAACATGGGTACACATATATCACTGTGGTATGATGATTTCACTTTTTCTGGGAATATGCCCAAAAGTGGAATAGCTGGGTCAAATGGGACTTCCAATCCTAGCTTTTTGAGAAATAATGATTTCCACAGTGGCTGCACCAGTCTGCACTCCCACCAACAGTGGAAAAGTGTTCCTTTTTCCCCACAGCCTCTCCAGCATTTATTGTTGGTGGTTTTCTTGATCCTGGCCATTCTTTCTGGACTGAGATGAAATCTCAGAGTTGTTTTAATTTGTATTTCTCTAATGACCAATGATGCTGAACATTTTTTCATGTATTTATTTGCCATTCATATTTGTTCAGCTGAGAAGTGTGTTTTCATCTCAGATGCCCATTTTTGGATTGGGTCTTTGAATTTCGAGGGCCTGATATTTTTTAATGCTTTATATGTTCTAGATAGAAGACCTTTGTCTGAAGGACAGTTGACTAAAATTTTTTCCCTATTTGTGGGTTTTCTTTTCACTCTGTTGGAGATTTCTTTTGACATGCAAAAACTTTTTAACAAGACAAGATCCCAGTTCTTGATTCTGGGAAGTGTTTCCCATGAAGTTTGACTTTTGATCATGAATTCTCCACCTACCCCTATGTTTTCAAGATTTCTACCTACTTTGTTTTTCAGCAGATTTAGTGTTTCTGTTTTAATATTTAGATCTTTGATCCATTTTGACTTTAGTTTAGTGTATGGTGATAGGCTTGGGTCTAATTTTAGTTTTCGGCATATGGAAAGCCAGTTTTTCCATCACCATTTATTAAAGAGGCTATCTTTGTTCCAGTGAACATGTTTGGCCCCTTTGTCAAAGATAAGGTGGTTGAGTGTGTTTGTACTTGGGGTTGTATCTTCTAATCTATTCCATTGATCCTCAGGTCTGTTTTGATTCCAATACCATGCTGATTTTATTACAGTAGCTTTATAGTATAATTTCAATTCTGGGATTGTGATGTCCCAGGCCAATTTTGAACTTGTAAACCTCATGCTTTAACCTCCAGAGTAGCTGCTTATAGGTGAATGCCATCATACCCTATTAGACAGAATAACTTTTGGAGATAGAAATAATTTTCACTCAAATTGTATTCCCATGAAGTTGCACAAAAGCTTATTTAATAAATTAAATAAGTAAAATGTGGTAACAGAATCTGTTAGTCTGAACAATCACATCCTATAATTTAGATAGCTAGGAAGTGATTATATGTATATTAATTTAATGGGTACAGTTTTGCCTCTTTCACTAGACTCTGAATATTTTGAGAGCAGAATACATTTTCTTCCTCTTTGCATCCTGGCTGCTTAGCTGAATGAGTTTGATTAGAAAACCATGAACTCTGTATCAAGTAAGAGAGGTATTTTGTAATCACCCAGATGGCCCCATCAGGTTGCAGTTGGGTTGCTAACAGATGCATGTCTAGTACAAAGTGTCCTGAGTTACAGTATCATCAAGAGGATAGCAGTGTTAGCTAAGGGCAGCTGCACATGAGGAGTGGCCAAACTAGGGAGAAGTTGGCAACATGGAGACAGCAAAGAAAGAGGGCCAAGAGGCAAGCATGGTTCTCTAGGAGGAGAAGGGGTGGAAAATGAAGGTGCAGACATTCTTTTAAGGATGTATATCCATGAAGAGGGTGTGCAGATCAAAGGCAGATAGCAGAAGATATGGGTTTGTGGGAGCATTTATTTTGTCTTGGGTAGGAAAGCCTTAGAGATGTTTAAATGCTGGTGAATAGGAGCAAATATACATGCAGAGATTGATGACTTGGAAATGGAACAATCAATCAAGAGAGCTGAGCCTAGGAGATCCAGCAAAGGCTGGACTTTAGAAAGCAGATGGTAGGTAGCACATGTCTTCCTTTGGAATGGAATGAGGAATTTAATTCAGGTTAATTTGAAAGACCTAAAAGGAAGTCAAGAACTCCTATTTGCTGGTTGTAACCTCTTTGAACCTGGACAGTATAGTTATCTGCAGCAAAATGTAACAGTGGTAGGGTTGAAACTTTGAAGAGTTTAAAAAGGTTTTAAAGGGTTCTTTGGAGATTAAGAGTTGAATAAAGAAATTCAAAAGGTGGCTGAACAGCATCAGGAATGCCTTGGGGCTAGAAGCTATACCTTATTTTGAGGGATCAGTCTGTAGGACTGTGATTTTTCTCCAGGCAGGGAAGAAAGTGACACATTCCACTTTATCTGCTTGGGTGTAACAGAAAGACATTTGAATAAGAGAGATAAATATGCTGTCAAAGAAGTCTCTGGGCTAAAGAACATGAAAAGTCTTCAGGGAAACAAGCGGACAAGGAGGGTCTTTTTGAAGGAGATAATCAAATGTTCAGTGGCTTGGAGATTTTGTGGTGGGAAATAAAAGAAAGAGGCACTTGAGTAAGGGAGCTAGCAATTTAGGGGGCTGTGGTGAGAGGCGTAAGATGGCATTTAATGTAATGAAGATTTTATTGAGCTGTGGGAAAGAGGAGTTAGAGTAGCCTGCAGGAAGAGTTAACTGGAGATGAAGGGGTCAAGGAACAGAGAGAACAAAGTATGAGAGTTATCATCCATGTGCTTCCAGGGAGATTGTAGGAACTGGGCCTAAGAGTTCTGAAAACCATGAGGGGAGACTTGGGAATTGAGTGATGACAGCAATATGGTAGGGTAGAGCCAAATGGCAAGAACTTCAAAGGCTAACAACTAACGGATTTGGGATTGCTGCACAGGAACCTGAGTGCTCTCTGTAGGCACTGAGTCTTAGTTTCTTAGGTGAGATGGAGGAGTATTAGCAATATAGGGGAATGAAACTTCCAACCTACTAGATGTTCCGCACGAATTTGTGTTCTCTAAAATCGAGGAATGAATTTTAGGAACAACGGAGGTTATGAGCAAGATATATTTATTGGGAAAAAGAAAGCTGTCTGAGAGACAGACAGAAGGGGTCCCAAGTGGGTTGCCAAAGACTCTGGCTTTTGTAGGCACTTTTATAGAGTAAAACCAGGAGGTGAGGTGGGTCCAAGATGGGGAAAACCTGGGAACTTGCAAGGCAAATGGGTATGAGGTGGGACAGAACTATGGTTAACCAATAAGATTAAGTGTTCAGGTAAAATTGACCAAATCAGGGATGAATAGGGAAGCGAGTCACGTAGCAAGCCAGCATTCTTAAGGATCAGTGACGCTTTCTATAGGGGATTGGGATGGTCAAGGTGATCCATACCTATTTAGAATGTCAATCCCTGATGTTTCTACTTAGGGTGTGGTTGCACTTGTTTTGCCTTTTGTCTAGAGATCTGGCTCACAGCAGGAGGTGTCTGTCTCCTCCAAGGTTACAAGACATCTGGTCATCTGTGGCCTCTTTCTCAAAGGCCTGGCCCTCTCTGACTGCCTGTAATATTTCTAACTCACTCAGCTGCCTGTTACATTAGGTAGAGATGTTAAAGATGCAGGAGAGTTTATTGTGCCATGGGCTCTTCCCATGATCGAGTGGATTTCACTTATTTTCTCAAGTAATATATTC
>RJWT010010890.1:0-23769 GCA_004365215.1 Cuniculus paca | reverse complement strand
CAGAGTGCTGGAATTATAGGCATACACCATCATGCCTGGCTTATCTTTACTTTTAATAATTTTTTTCCTACTTTGTGAATGAGAGGTCCCATATTTTCACTTCATACCATTCCCATAATTGTATTTCCCTGGAGAGCAGGAGGACGAGGAACTGTGAGCCAGACGGGGGTTCTCACCCCTGGTCCTGAGCCCTCGGTGTTGGAGGAACAATGTTGGGCATTTGCTGGAGAGTCACAACTGAGTCCAGCCTGCTAGTCATTTCCCCCATGTTCCTCACATCCCAGGAGGCAGACATGTGAGTAAAGCAATATTTGGCCCCCTAGAGCAGCCTGTTCTATGGGTAGATCCCCCCCAAGTGACCTCGGATGGTGCCAGGTGGTTCAGAAGCACCGTTCTCTCAAGCCCGAGCTGTATTCTTTACACACAGAATTATGACATGGAGTCAGCCACAGTTTTAGGCCACCGAGTTTGTTACACAGTAGCAGGTAACCAAGATGTCTAATTGAATCAGTGGGTCTTTGCTTCAGATCCTCTTTCTCTGGGTCTTGCAGGATTGTCTCAGGATTTCTCCCACTTTTTTGTGGCCGCTTTGCTGTTACGTTTCTCAAAAGAGGTGGTGTCTGAGGTTAACCTCATTCTTTCTCTCTGCAGCGCTGTTGCTTCTCTTGGGTAAGCTTACATATCTGTGGCTTCAGCCACACTGTGTATGCTCGGCTTCCCAACCTCCAGCTTCTTATGTCTGAACCAGTACATGAACGTATATCTCTCAACTCTATTTCATGTACACTTTTCTTCTGATCTCAGAACGTAAACATGCTGCTAGTTCGCTCTCAACATGCTTAACAGGGCTTAACATCTTTCTGCAGCTAGGCATTTGTGTCCCCTCTAAGAGATGGCTACAGTCCTGATCTTCAGGAGTTCAGCATAGGATCTTACTTGGAAACAGGGTCTTTAAAGACATAAGTTAAAATGATATTATTAGGGTGGGTGACTGGCGTTCTCATGGAAAAGGGAAACTTGAGCACAGAGACGGACACACTGAAGAGGAAAGATTGCGAAGAGACACAGCCGTTGGAAGACAAAGACAGAAATGAGGATGAGGCTTCTACAAGCCATGCATGGTATGCTGCAGACTGCTAGAAAACCACAGTAGAGACTAGGAGAGAGGCCTGGGACAGATTCTCACATCCCTCAGAAAGACTCAAGCCTGCCAATCTTTACCTTGACCTTCTAGCCTCCAGAATTGAAAGACAAGAAACTGCTCTTGTGGAAGCCACCTACTTTAACACCTGCTAGGGATACCTGTTACAGCAGTTTTAGGAACCTAATCTACCCCTCTACACCATCTATGCTGCCAATTTCATCTTCCCCTACAGTCATGGTTTCAGCAGATCACTCCAGGATCTCTTCACTTCAAGCAAGAAACCTGAATTTGTAGACCCAGTGACTGGGCTGGATTGAAGTTAGGCACTCAATAATATTGACTGTTTAAGTAGGTGCCCTCAAATATTGCAGATCTTTTGGCAATTATAGATATTACCCTGAGGATGTGCAGAATTGGGAGTTAAAAGGGATGCAACCCCCAAACATCTTCTGTATCTATCCCATCCCTCTGTACTTTAGATTTTTCTGAAACTATTGATTTCTTCTTTCAACCATGGGGCAGGCATCTAGCGAGAGTCACACATATGTAAATAAGGCCGCAGCAGCCTGTCTGCCTGCATTTCTATTCTTCAGAGGACTATCGATTTTGACTCAGGAGAGTTACCTAAAAGTTCTCCTTTCACCAGTTTCTTTTCTATTGTGTCCCACCTGCACCCATGTGTTGAAGCATACAATGTGGGCTTTGTAACGCATCTTGCAAGTTTGGTGGAGCTCTTTGGAAGGCTTAGGGTGAAGAGAACCGTCTTAGAGCTGTATTGATCTGCACAGGGTTATTGAAGTTGTTGCAAATGCTTGCCTCCATTTTTCTCATTCAGTGATACTGAAATCAGCGGTCTGCAGAATTAAAAGTCAGGTTTCCAAAGAGATGTTGTGCTATTTTTCTTCTGACGATGGTTTAAGCAAATCTCAGTGTTCCATCCTTTCAGAGCATTCGGATTACTCTTGGCAACAGAGGAGCAATATAATTGTTGTAATTTTATTTTATACTGAAACTCCTTCAACACATTTCCTATACTCGGTGTATGCAATTTTTTTCCTTGCAAAGAAATTATAGCTGTGTGTGGAAGCCCTAAGCAGGGCACAAAGACATCAAAGATGGCTATAATCATAAAAAGCACATGCAAATCTTTCACATTAATAATTCACAGTTAAGCACAGGCGCTCTGGCCCTCCTGTCTGGGATTGCAAGTAGTAATTTGTGTAGCTTTGGTAAAGGGCACAGAATCACCGAGTTCAGCTGCTCTATTTTGGTCTCGCACTTATTTATGGATTGGAATACACAAATAATCAACTTTATAAATGAATACTTACATACTCACTAGGAAGGACTGATCTGTAAGGGACAGGGCTAATTTTGTGGACATTGTCAGTGTCATTCTCCATTGTGGTCCATATGAACCATCATCTGAACTCCAAATTACTAAATACCTACCTCTGTCTCCTCTCCCTTCCTGATTTATTCCTTCTGTGTATGTCTACTAAGCGCTGACTTGTGCCAGCTTTGAGGTTGGTGATGGGGATGCCTGGTAAACAGAATGAACATGCTTCTTTCTGCCTTTGTCCAGCAAGGACTAATCTGTGTGCACTGGTTGTACCCAGTAGCAGCGTCCTTTCGGAGCTATTTGAAAATGTGCCATTACCGGCCTTGCTCTGGACCTACTGACTCAGAATACATAGTTTATCAGGAGTGTCGATGATTCTCATTGCTACTCCCATTCAGTGCATGAGTTCACCATGCTGTGGAAATGCCAAGGAGGGCACCTGGAGAGCATTTAGAGAACCCAGAAGGGCTCAAGGATGGCTTCTATGGGAGGAGACTGTTTCAGCTGAGACACAAAAGATAAAGAAGCACAAATGGGGCAGAGATCCGGTGGGTTAGTTTCCAGGCAGGGATGTGTATTGAACTCAGTGGTGACAGCTGACAGCCTCCTGGAGGAGGAACTACAGGCTTTATAGCTAGAGCTTGGAGCCCTAGGGGGCAACATGGGAGCTGAGAGGGGTTTGAGGTTCCCAGATAAATTTGAACTTTCCCTGTAGGGTGCCAAGGAGCCATCAACGCATTTATGCATGACTTGATTTGAAAGCGTAGCTGGACTGGAGACGAAACCCTTCGGTTAGTCTAGGAGAAGGGCGGTGTAGGGAGAGTCAGGGACTGTCCTGGCTGCAGGTCACACATCGTGCTATCTGGAGTTGTCTTGTTGAGAGGTGAACCACGTTTCAGGAGAACTTAATCTTTGCTTGAAGATAACCCTTGGATGATTGACTGCAAAAGCTGCATTTCGGTTTGTTTCTTTTTCATTTGAGTGATGACTCCTGCATGGTGCGTTATACTTAAGGCAGAATTTTCATAAACACTATCTCATTTGCATTCTCCCCCATAAGCTCTCGGTGCTGCTCTAGAAGAGGTTGTGGATTCACCCCTCAGTGTTAATCAAGGTCTGATTACCTCAGTCTTTCTCTCCTCCCTCTTCTGGCTTCTGTCTTTTGACATGGCAGTTGTAGCTGGAAGCAGGTTAGGATCAGACAAGGCAATGTTGAGTCGCATACATGATCTCCATTGAGTGAGTCCCTCAGAAGAAAGAAAGGGTGGGGAACAAGTTCCCACTGACTCTGGGGCTTAGGCTCCCCTGGACAGGAGAAGACCACAGAGAAACACCCTCCCAGCTCCTCATTCTTTGGAACCTATTCTCTTGTGCCATAGGAAAGGAAGCAGAAAGGAATTTGGTGCAGGGAAAAGATAAGTTGAGGCCATCCTGAAATGACGTGGAGAGATAGCCCGTGTTGAAGAAGAAAGGTGTTTCGAGGTCTCAATTGCTCATTAGCCCCATGGCCATTGGTAGTACTTAGCTCCTCAAGTCTGTACTTGAGGGCCAGACAAGGCGGATGAAGGCTGTCAACAAGATGACCCCAGCCTTGGGTGGGATATTCTAAAAATGTTGATAAGATTGTGTCTTTCAAGCAGCTGCCACCATAATCTTATTAGAGATAAGACTTCCCTCAGGCAAGGGAGGGCGTAAGGCTATGCAAGATTTTCACATAAAGTGCTAGGGGTCTCAGCCCTGATGTGCAATAGAATCATCCAGGAGTTGGTTACACAGTCCGGGCCAGAGTTGGATTGGTCTGCAGTGGCCTCTAGAAGATTGTTCTAGGGTCTACATGTTTGGAATACAGCCAGATTCAAAGAGTCGCTTACGCTAGAAAATTTGCTAAATATAGAGATGCTCATTCCACTCCAGGCTGACTGGAGGGCTCTCTCCAGGGACGGGTCTTGTATTTTGGCTATGGCCCAGGTGATTCTCAGGGTAAAGCAAGTTTGGGTAAGATAGGACTGTGGGATCCTGGTCATGCCGCTGCTGTGGAGGTGTTTGCTGTAAGAGGCGCAGGTAGCTGAGGACGTAGTCAAAGGCAGGGACAAGTTTAGCCCCTGACTGGCAAGAGCTCCTCTGGAGAGGGACTGTTTCCTGAAGTGCTCACCCCTGGCCTCTAAGTAGGCCCAGCCTAGCGAGGTCACAGACCCAAGAAACAGCTGTGAGGAGTCGCTTCCTCTACTGAGATGAGGCTGTAGGGCCGATTTTGTTCTGCAGGCTCTGAAATTGTTTGACTTGGAAAGGTTCTGTGTGAATTAAATTAGGCAGAGGTGAATATTTGTTAGCATGGTGTGCCTAGTGTCTACTGTTTGCTTTTCTTTAAGACATTACTTTGTAACCTGTGAATTTATGCGGTTTCTGTCTTGAGTTCGTGTTGCCGCTTAACTGTGATTATGTTTTCGTGGGGAGGGAGAGCCTGCGTTGTTCCATCAGAGACTGGCTGAGAACTTTTATCAAGCTTTTGTTACCCACATGAGTAGCACTGCTACCTGGTGGCAGCTTCTGGAATTGCAAGGCCGCGTTTTTGAGGAAGTAGGAAACTTGCGTAGAAATCTCTTTTATTTGCTGTTTTTTAAAGGACAATTTCCACTTCAGATCAGCCAAACCAGAGTCTCTATGGGTAGGATCCAGCAACCTGCATTTGTAGAAATCTCTTTTTATGAACCTCATGTCCAGTGTGCTTTAAAATCATTATTCTGTAACAAGTTTTTAACCTTGGCACTACTGACCTTTGGACGAGAATGTTCCTTGTGGTTAGCTGTCCTGTGCAGTGTGGTTCATTCAGCAGCATCCCCGACTTCTGCCACTCCATGTCAGCAGCACTTCTACACCCGCATTTGTGATAATCAGAATCATCTCGACAGTGCCACGTGTTCCCTGGAGGCCTAAAGCACTCTTGCATGAGAACTGCTTCCCTAACTTGTGTGTCATCAGCATCCATCCCATTTCAATGGCAGCATGTGCCATAGGGTCACTGAAAGCGGAGACAAGACAACTGTGTCTTCACAGAAGGTTATTAATGTGAATATGAAATGACTTCTGACTTGTAAGTGGAATAAAACAGCCAGGCTTTATGACCTTTGTTTTGAATTTAATAGGCATAGAAGAGAGTTGTAGAGGATGGCCTGGCAGGAATCAAACTCTTCCTCAAGGGTGTATGTGAGCTTCAGACTGCTGGACCTGGGAGGGAGGAGGGGTGGATGGGGAGCAGAACTTCTTTTCTCTTAGAATCTCACTGAAATGATTAAATTCTCTTAGATTTTCAAGTTGTGGAAGGGGCTGTTTGTTGCATGAAATGTTCTTCAGTACAGAAAGTACCTGTTCTGAAAAGGTTACAACTGAGACTTGCTGAGTGGAAAGAAATTCACTAGATCCCAACTTGTTTGCATACATGTTGCTGAGCCTGTTCTAGGAAGTGGGGCTCAATTCTCCTGTGTGGCATCTGGTCTGTCTGTCCTAGAGGTGACTGCCATAGTTTCCTTCCTTATCCATGGGTTTACTTTCTCTGGTTTCAGTTAGCTCAGTCATCTGTGTCCTACAGATATTAAATGGAAAACTCCAGAAATAAACAATTCATAAGTTTTAAATTGTGCACTCTTCTGAGTTGTGTTATGAAATCTCGCACCATCCTGCTTAGATTATGAACCATTTTCACTGCCTACCCGTTAGGCACTTAGTAGCCATCTCAGTTACATCGTCATGTAGATAGTGATGGATCCCTTTGTCTACTGTATTCATGCTGTATTCACTACCTGCATGGCAGTGACTTAGTAGCTGTCTCAGTTATGTCATCATGTAGTCATTGCGTCATCTCACATGGACACAAGAAAAAAGACAATGAGTACAATAAGATATTCTAAGAGAGGGAGTAAAGAAGGGAGAGAAACCACTTTCATTTTACTTTCATTACAGTATATCGTTATGCTTATTCAATTTTATGATCAGTTGTTGTTAATCTCTTACTATGCCTAATTTATAAATTAAACTTCATCATAGGTATGTATGTATAGGAAAAACACAGTATAAATAGGGTTTGGTGCTATCCATGATTTCAGGCATTTACTGGAATCGTGGAACACAGACCCTGAGGATAAGGGACACTTAACATGCATTTGCATTTAATCCTTGCCTGGCAATGCAATTAACTGAAGAGCATGCATCAGTCCTCCCCATAGTTTCATCTTACAGAGACTTCTGATCTCCTTCTAGAACACAGAGTCTCATGTTAGAACAGCCAGATACCCAGGGAACCCATTGTAGAATAAATGGGTCTTATAGAAGGGATCAGTGCTCATTCTTTAAAAGAAGAGGGTTGGGTTGACCCCAATGCTATGTGTAAATCTGCTTCCTATTTGGTGTGGGTTTTCACAGCAGCAGCGAGGACCTGGAGTTTCTCAGTGGCTCCGAAGGAGATTTTGAGTAGACGCAGCTGAGTGGGTTGGAAGCAACCAGGCACTTCCTGCAGGCCTCTTCTACCAGTCCTCTGAGCACCCTGGGAAACCCCCTGCTGATCCTGGGATCTTGCTTCTTCAACTATTGAATAGGACCTCTCCTAGGAACTTACAGCCTCACTACTGTGTGCATTTTGTATTTTTTCTCCTCTGGTTGAGCCAGGATAAGAGGATCTGAGCATGGAGGAGCAGGAAATGCTGTACAGTTTTTTTTGTGGCAGTGTGGGGGATTGAACCCGGGGCATCATCTACCCTGAGCTATATCCCTGGCCCTATTTTAATTGTTGAAGTGGAGTCTTGATCAGTCACTAAATTATGCAGGCTGGGCTCAGAGTTGTGAGCCTCCTGCTGAAGCCTGCCAGAGTGCTGAGATTATAGGCAGGCACAAACCATCAGGCCTACTCACAGTTTTTGACCAAAGTCATATTTTCCCTCTCAGCTCATCTTGCCCTCCCAAAGGTGCATAGGTGTCGCAAGTCTGCATCAGCATGAATGCTGGACAAAGTATAACCAGTCCCCCCACCCTCCCTCGAGGTGACTGGTTCCTCTGCAGCTTCCTCTAACGGATGGGGGCGATAGGTGTCGGGTTATCCCTTGCACTTAGTTGAAGGTCTTATGTTCATGAAAGCTTACTACCATCAGCCATCTGGATCCTAAAAGCCTTTGGGGGTTCAGTGCTTTTAGTGTATGTCTGGATGTGGCATCAGATCATTTATCTAGTCATTACATTTTGGTGCGTGTGAAGTTCATTTCCTGACATGAGATTTTGCAGGGAGAGGAGAATGTGTATAGTGTACTCCTAAGATTGTCAGATTAAAAACAAAGAGTGGAACAGAAAGACGGGAGGAACAAGAACGGACCAGAACTTGGAGACTAGAGCTGATAAAAGAAGCTTCTACTGTGCAGCATTGTCAAAGTGCAAAGCTGACTGACTCCTTCCTCAGCCACAGACAGTTTTCTCTGCATTGCAGAGCATCTCCCATTTTGACCTGCTCTTCTCTTCTCATCTGAAACTCTGGCTACATTTCTTCACTGAAAATAAGCTGTGAAGATCTTCATTTTTTCCCCAGGAACTTCCTGTCTCCGTCATTCTATACCACTACCATTCCATACTTCTGCCTGATGTTCTTCTCTTGGAAATGTACATTATTCATCCCTGAATGAGTGGGAAGGAGGTCATGAAAATCCCTCTTGAGGTTACAACTATTACCACCCTTAGTGGATATGGTAGCGGTTGGCTGGGCTAGCAAATGAATTTTTCATTTATGTTGTCAATAATTCATACTGGTCAATTCCATACGGTGAGCTAACTGAAAGAAATGCCCAAGACGCATTTTTTCAGTGACATAAGGTCTAAAATGCCTTCCGGATTCTTCATTTTATTTTCTCCCATTGAGTGAAATACTTGTTCTGAATGCTAGGAATATCTATTGGCACATCAGTGAGAGGGTGGGTACAGTTGGGAAGGGGCCAGGTGGTGCAGACCTTTAAAGTACAGTAGGCATACGTCAGACCTTGTCCACCACTGCAGGGTTTTGCAAGATGCTTTCTGTGGAACCCCATGCCCAGCATGTCCGGTGAGTAAGATGTGTGTACAGGCCTGATCATGTATGTTTTTGTGGGCTTTGTCATCTCTCATAACTGGGCGGCACTGTGTCACTGAATATTGTAATGGTAAAAGATCCAAGAGGTCCTATAGCAAGGAGCCTGGTTTTCCAGTTTTAAAACTGTCTCTCAACTAATTGGAGCACAAAAGTTTTTTTGTTTTGTTTTTTTCCTGTATATGAAGGAGCAACTTTTTAGAAGTGTTGTTCTCGGAAGTCATTTCCTCTCGGGAGGAGTTGTTAAGCTCACTGCTGTGAACATGAAGTTGTTGCAAACCCACGTGAGCCACTGTGGGGGCTGCATGGGGGTGGTATCTGTGTGTGACTGCTCTTAGCAGAAGGCCAAGGGCGATGGGCGGCATAGTCATACGTACAGTCTTAGGGTCCGTCACCATGGCCGCACATAGGCACTCAGTAAAACATTAAAGTCAATGAGAGAAGCTTTTAAATTTTTGGTACTCTTGCAAAGCTTTTAGTTCACGAACATGTCCACTGTGCTACTAGGCTCAACCTCAGAAGCTGAAGAGCTGACATATTTCAGTTTGCTTTTTTGGGGGGCACAGTTTCTTTCAAATCCAAGACACAGCCACACGTCTGAGGTCTAAGACGTCCTCCTTGGCAGTGTCCTGATTTGATATGCCTGTGAAAATGCTGGGTTTTCTTGACACTTAGGAAGAATAAAGGCTTTGAATAAAGCCTTTGTGTTGACTCAGAGCAGACCTTTGAAGGACAACTCCATTTATGATGCACATGAAAGGCACCGTGAGCAAACAGGCATATTAAGAGGCAATGCAGCTTTCTTCTTCTGAGATCTTACCTAGCAAAGAGTAGCCTCGGCTCTGGGTATGCAGAGTGTAGCGCTGGGACTTGTTTGCCCTCAAGGATACAGTGGTTTGAATTGTGTAGTGGGCACATGAACAGAGCCCGTTAAGAGACAGTGGTGGTCTGGTGGGGCTGACTGACTGTTGGAGTCACGGAATACCCACGGGAATAAGGTTGAGACTCAGTGCAGAAGGGAAAGGACTCTAATATCATTATTACTAACATTTTATCAATGCAATTGATGTTAATATAATCTATATAGCATTAATGTAATTATATTTATTGATATAATGATTATTAAGTTTGGGACCTTGGGCATCATAAAGCCACTCTGGGTCTCCGTCTTCTTGCATATAAGACAGAAGGCCTGATGCCTACCCTAATCCTCACTACCACTTGTAGAGAGGGTCTTGTTATTATTCTTATTTCACAAGTGCAACACTGGAGATGCAGAGAGGTCAAATGCTTTGCTTTATGTCATAGTTAGAAAGTGGCGAAATCAGGAATCCACTCAGCCCTGAATGTTGGATAGATTGTCTGCTTCATCAGTGGTAGCGACCTGCTTGGGGGCAGATGTAGCTATGGACTGGGGCTAGAGGGGAGGATTCAGAGGGAAAGATCGGAGTGAATGTCTTCTGATTCTGCATTTCACCTCAGGTGGAGATGAACACATACCAGATGATGTGTTCCGGTTCCCCATTCTTGTTACAGTCCAAGATCAAGATCTTCAGTGATGATAGCTAGACATCAGAAGTCCCTTAGCTGTCTAACTTCTAAGTGTGTTTTAACCAAGTAACTTTTCTATAAAGCAGTCAGTGAAGTAGAATTTATGAGGAGCTCCTACTTCAGGAAATATTGCTCTTGTAAATGTCACGGTCCTGCCCACCTGCAAGAATGAGACAGATGGGAAGTGCAAAGCTGCTACATACAGCTCTACGTATCACTCTTCATAACACTCATCAGTCTGCATTTCACTCCTGAACTAGGCCCATGGGTAGCCTGGGGCTTTGAGAGTGCTGTCCTCAGGTTAGGTGCACAGAGGCCAGGGCAGTCAGACTTGCCATCTGTCAGGCCTCACCACTTCTTCAAAGCATCTTTTCCACAGTCCAACAAGAATCAAGGCTCGTGTGTTAGAAGCAGAACTGTGGCTTAATAAACATAATCTGGGTGTGTAGGCTCACGTCTTCCTCTAACCAGCACCAAACACAGTCACTCCAGGTGTCAGTCCAGAGTTTCCCATTGTCATGGAACAAAATATTTATTTCAAAAGGAAATTGAAAGGAATTTTAAAACACTATTAAGAATTCAAGGATTAGTCCTGGATTCAAAGTTAGCTTGATGCAGGGGTCACAGATGCCTTCAGGATCTGGAGTCCATCTTCGTCCCTCTGAGCTCAGTTCTCTTTTGTGCATTGGGTCTATTCTTGGGTAGGCTGTGTCCTGATGGGGTGAGATAGGTATAATAGCTCTATTATTATAGCTCTTCACATTTACGTTCAGTGGAAAATATCTTTCAGCCATTCTGGCAAACTCTTCATTGCATTTCCTTAACTCTGATCAGATCATGTGCCTGTCATTTACCAATCACTGTGACTAAGAAGATGTAATGCACTGGTGGCATAAGTCGACGTCACATGCTACATCCTGAAGAGTGGGATACAATGTGGCTGAAAGCCAGAGACAAAATGTGATAGAAAGCTGCTTCCCCCAAAGGAACCTAAAGAAGGGGAAATGGATGCTGGTGGCTACACTGTAAAAATGTGTGCTCCTGTAAATCTTTTTGGTCCCCTTGTCACTAGAGAATCTGTATGCACACTTCTGACCAATTCCCAAGGCAGATATGTATTTGTGCTGTGGCCATGTGCTTACACTGACGTGACAGTTTATACTTAATAAAATGCCTAGTAATGATTACAGTTATAATTTGAGTCCCTGCCATATGATATGCACTGTTAGGTACTTTGATGTGCATTCTGTGACCTACTCTTTAAAACAGCACTACCAGAGACTGTTAGAGTTCAATTTAAAGATAAGAGAAACGGACTCTGGGAAGAGAAACACCTTCCAAATTCCTATTGCTGGTAGAGAGCCTACAGTGAGAAGTCTCTAGTGTAGTGGCCAGTGTGTTTGCTACCAAATCACTCTTTGCCTCTTGTGCACATCCTTATTTGCAAGATAATTGCATATTTATTAATGTTTTTTGACAGTCCAAGAGAAACAGCAAGGCATCTCCCTTTATATGAGGGTCAGAACCTAACACAGTTGCGAACTGAGTTCCCTCTGTGTGTGTGTGTGCATGGGCACGAATATATCTGTGTACATGGTATAAGAATGGAGAGAGTTGAGTCCCTGGTTGCAATGTGAATTGATACTTGTCCTTTGCCTTTAGTTACATAGCTGCTGAAGCTGATACTGAATCTCTTGGTCCTTGAGTTATTGTTTGTCTGTAGGTAGAACATCTGGAAAGAAGGATGCTGTGCAGCCTGAGACCACAGGCTTTGTAGATTTAGTATTTTTGTGGCACATGATATAGAAGAAAGGAAGATGCAGCATAATCTTCTGGGTCAATAGGGATACATAGAAGAATGAGTTTATGGTTTTAAGAAACTTCAGTGAGAGTACATTCTGGACTATTAAGAAAGTTAGCTTTAAAATGATGTGACCTGAAGAGCATACTACTTAAATCCACTTTCTTAGCCTGGTGCAGGAGGCTTTCTCTCATAGACTCATCCTATAGCTCTGTAAAATAGGATTTGTGTACCCATCAAGTGGGACAGCTTCCTGCCCTCTGGACAGGCACTGCTTTTCTTCTTGAGCCTGTGACTCAAATTACTTTTTGCAAAAAGCAGTTACACATCAAGTATTTATGGTTCCACTAGTTAGCAAGTAGTGAGCGAACAAACTATCACTGTGTGTTTGGGTCTGCTCTAGGTGCAAAGGTAGTGAGGCATTGTCCATGGCCTTGCCCTTGGGGAACTCTCATTTTGACCTTGATTGTGTGAAACTCTTGAGACTCCACTGGGCTTCTTGCTTGCACACCTGCCCTGGGAGTCCTGTCTGTTGGACCTTGTGCTTGACTTTCTCTTGACCTCTGGTCCTGAGGAGGAAAATGTTTTTTCCTCTGGCTGTCATTTTGCTAATGCCTCCAGGCAGAGAACCAAGGGAAATATTTCTTATTCTCACAGTGGAATTTATATTTTAGGTTCTTTATTCAAGACTCCTTTGGATGTAAGTCACAAAAGCTCATTCAAGCTAAAGAGAGAAGGAATCAGAAGACTAAAGTGGTAGTTTGTACAGCCAGAGAACTGACCTCATAGGGACTGTTACCAGGATCTAACAACCTATTAGGTTCTAAAAAAGCCACACGCAGCCTTCTGTCTGTGCTCTCTGCTTTCTTGCTTTCCCTGCTTTCTCCTGAGACTGAATTTATAGCTACTTTACTAAGTACATTGCTGGACTATGATTCCAGAATTTAAAGATTCATGCTTCACATGACCAGCAGAGATGAAGAATATTGTTAAGAGTAAGTTTCTAACACCAGGGGAGAGAATAATTGGGTTGGGAGTTTGCTCAGAGTCAGGCAGCGATGGTGTGAGAGCGATGGTGGGTTTAGCACTGCTAGCCAGGCTGCAGGGTCTGTCCGTCTTGTAGGTGGAGGGACTGATCTTAGACAAATGTTGCCAGTCAGAGGATATTAGTCACCCTCAAGGTCGTTCTCTAGTGGGGTATCGAGGAAACATGCTCTTTGTCTCAGTTCAGGACATTTCTTCAATGCTGTGTAGGACTGGCCCCTGCTGACCTTTGTTCTAAGTCTTAACATCTAGGGTAGAGAAAACCCCTGCATTGGCATGGTTTAAAGTATTCATTGTTTTAAAACTTTCTGTGTCAGCAGAGTACCTAGAGATCTAGTGTGTGATTATTTATTCCAACAGATAGAAAATCATTAGTTGAGGTCAGAAATCCTGTTACACTAAGACTATGTATTCTAAGAAAATAAAGAGCCCTTCTCATGGGGGAAAAAGCATTTGTACAAGCTGGGCGTGGTGGTGCATGCCTGTAATCCCAGCACTCGGGAGGCTGAGGCAGGAAGATTGTTGAGAGTTCAAGACCAGCCTGGGCTACAAAGTGAGCTCAAGGCCAGCTTGAACTGCACAGTGAGACCCTGTCTCAAAAAGACCAAAAAAAAAAAATTTGTATAAATATGCTGCTCTGGGTTGGAGATGGCCCCCTCCAGGCTTGGTAATGTGGTTTCAGCCACTCTCTTCTCTGTTAAACTGAGCACAGAGTGTGTTTTGGTGTGGTGATGGGAAGGTGCTGTGTACATGGGCATTGTTTTATGTGACAATGTTTGTTTGTCTAGCACTGGACTTGGTCTCCTTCGGATGACACACGCAAAGTGGACCACTAAGGACAAGGAGGGGTGTTTACTCTTTTGAGTCCCTGAGTTTCAGCAACACCCAGGGCATTAAATAGCTGCTCAAGGGCAGAAAATCATCAATATAAACTTTTTTTGGGGTGCAGTTTTGCAACTTTATTTGAAAGTTAGTTCTCATGCACATTTACTGTCTGGAGATTTTTTGAATGTGGTAACAGGGACATAGGTTACCAAAGTATTCCGCTTGTTTGGTGACTCTTCATCCTCATTATGTTTTCTGGACAACCACACATGGATACGATATGGCACATTCGTTATTCCTTTGGCCCAGACAGCTTTGTTGAGCCTGGTGTCGATGCGCACGTCTGGAGTCCCCATCTTCTTCATGGCAAATTTGTGGATCTCCCTTCAGTGCCTGAGAGGCGTGCTTCTCCGTGGATGCGCCTGTGAATGTTGATCGTGTGTTCTTGGGTCACCACCTTGTTGATGGCAGAATGGACCTTTTATTTCACCACCCTTCTTTGTGGGAGCCATTTTGCCAGGCTCAAGTTGGAAAAGAGCAACATAAACCTTTGACATGATTCATTTTGTTTGTCTTCTGCCTATGCGTGCCAGGCATTTATTTTTTAAAAGGTAGGAACAAAAGATGTGATATTTGATGCTTCGTGTTGCTTTTTAAAACTTACTCATTTCTTTTTCGGTTTTATTTAGATGTACTTTCATATCAAAACAGTAACCTATTTAAAGTGTTCAGTTCAGTTCGTAAAACTTTTAGGCTGTGGTCTAAAATGTCTAAATCATGGAGTTGTTACCACAGTTAAATTTGAGAACATTTCTGTCAGCCCCCAAATTTCCAAGTTCCCATTTCTGTCCCTGGTTCCAGGCAACTGCTGGTCTGCTGTGTTACTCTCCAACGGCAGCTGGTTTGGACATGTTACAGGAATGGCGCCATGCTACCTGTTTAAATGTTCCCAGAGCCCTCTGGGAACCGAGGTGTGAGTGCTGGTATACATCCTTCTCTCCAGAGAAAGGCAGGGCAGCAGAGGTGTCTCGCCTTTGTGCCGAGAAGGCAGTGATTACAGATGTTAACATGATCATGAGGAAAAAATAAGGTGTCCGTGTTGGCATCTCATTGACCTCATCTTAGGGCCTGGCTTATTACTTCATTCTGAACCAAAGACCGTGTTACAGGTATTGATTTTCCCTGGGAAGGTTATCTTTGGTACCACAGGGCCAGAAAAACATTTCTTTGGGGAGAGTGTAAAGCCCAGACAAGAAGCACAGCGATCTGGGGCTTGTGACAAGATCTTTCATGCTCCTGGAATTCAAATATTTTCCTCTCCTTTTGCACTTAGTTAATTAGAGATGTTCCTCAAACCATTTACTTTCTTCCTCAGCACTTAGAGGACTCACCCCCACCAAAACCTTATTGGGTTTACAGCCTGTCTGCCTTCACACAAGTGGAAATGATGTACATCTTTATGGCGGAACCTTGTTCATGCATTTCAAAGAAGAAAGCTTTTTACATGTCACCTATTCTATTTATCTCAGCAAAAAAGAAACTTGTTTGAATGCTCACACACTCTGTCATCTTAAGTTCAACTTATGTATCTGTGTTGTTTTGAGGCAGGTCTGTCTCACAGAACCCATGCACTCTTGTGAAGGTAGTGAATTTTGTATAACTCAGTACAAGAACCATGTGGATATAGGGGGAGAAATGCAAGGCTCTTCTTCAAGACAGAGACCTCAAGACAGCAAGGGCCCATTTAACTCCCCTGTCAGGGTAGGGACCACCCAGTGTTTTATTATAATAGTGATGCCTGGAATGTGATATTTACATATCTTCCCACCTCTTGTTTTATTTTTTCTTATTGAATAGATGTCTTGCAAACACATCCGTTTGGCAAATATCACACATAATGTTCATAGAAATATTAGTGTGTATCATTATATATGTAACATGCATGTGCCATTTCCCTCCACAAAAAGTATATTTTTTGGCTTTGACCAGATTATAGTGATAATGTTACTTGTTTTCAGGAGCTGGGACTTACGGTATATCCTTGTCAAACACCAGTGATTGATTACTTGAATTCTAAAGGATCTCTTACTCTCTTGGGCACTAGATAAAATGTTTGTAACCATGTGTGGGACCCTGTGTGTTTCTTTAAGCAAAACATCTTCAGGCCTGAACTTAAAGAAGATTGGTGTTGATACCTCTGAAGGAGACCCAGAAAGCTTGCCCATGTCTTTGCTTGGCTCTAGCAGTGATGCTGGCCATAGCTGGCATATATTAGGTTGTATAGTCATGGGATGGGGGCTGGGGCCTGAGGAGGGTTCTTGTAAGGTCTGGTGTGCTGGAGATATGGTGGCCTCCTGGCTGTTCTCTCTATTTTTAGCTCTCTTCTTAGTCTCTGAGCTGCTTCCTTGACTTTGTAGTATGTCTGGACCAGCTCTTGAGCCTGACAGTCAATTTAGCATTAGCATTAAATGTAGCATTTTTGGCTTATAATTTTCTTTCTTCCATGTTCTCCCAAATTCTTGTCCTTATGTCTTATGACCTTGAAGGAGACAGATACCTCCCGCTATAAGCCAGGTCTCAAGACAAGGCAAAACAAATACAACCACACCCTAAGTAGAAACATCAGGGATTGACATTCTGAATAGGTATGGATCACCTTGACCATCCCAATCCCCTATAGGAAGAGTCACTGATCCTTAAGAATGCTCACCGGCTACCTGACTCACTTCCCTATTCCTCCTTGATTGGGTCAGTTTTACCTGAACAATTAATCTTATTGGTTGACCATAGTTCTGTCCCACCTCATGCTCCTTTGCCTTAGGAGTTCCCAGGTTTTCCCCATCTTGGACCCACCTCGCCTCATGGTTTTACTCTATAAAAGTCTCTGGAAAAGCCAGAGTCTTTGGCAACCCATTCGGGACCCCTTCTGTCTCTCGCTCACACAGAAGCTTTCTCTCTCTCAATAAATATATCCTGCTCATTTAAACAAACAATTCTTGTCCTCAGACACAGCCATGTCTGGTAGGCTCCGTGGCTTCTTGTGTTTAATGTGTGCCGTTATTTCCTTAGCAGGTGATGACAGTGCAGACACCCCTGGCCTCACTCCCAGTGATTATATCGTCAGTCAGGGGTGTGTTTAAGCACCACCTCGGGCAGTGGTGACACAGTGGGTCGGGGCCACACTGGCACTGCTCTGGCTGCTGACATTGACAGACCCATGCCAGTTCTCAGGGCCTGACTCAGGTCCTTTTTCTTAAGGAAACTTCCCCTGCTCCTACGCTTCATGTTTGTAGCCCTTGTTTTATGTGATACTTGTTTCGTGCTTAGCATATTCTGCTTTAGATTGTGGTTGAAATGTTCATAATACATGTGTTTTCCCACTAGTTATTTATTTTAAAACGCTTTATATTTTAAGTAGCAGTTTATACTCTGAAAATACGTATGCATGTGTTATTTGGCTCCTACAAGAAGAGACTTTACTTTCTGCAGAGATCTCGGCACTATGCTCCTTGTCTTGCTGTCGTCCTACAAAAGTTGAGAAGGACCCATGGTGTTGGCTGGCCAGTTACTGCAGGAAACAAGGTGGTGAAAAGGGGCATCCTTTGTTCACTAAGATGTTCAATGAGCATTACTGAGTGCTGGTCTTGTACCAGGCATCCTGTGGGGTCCCATGGTGGATAAAACAGAGTCCTCAGGAGGTAGTGGGCTGTGAGCCTAAAGAGAAAAATTACCAATTGCAATATCACTACTACTGGCACCGCACAGAGTGATGGAACAGTGAATGATCTGTGGGAAAACCTCCCCGAAAAGGAGGCCTGTGAGCTCAGGTCAAAGGAAAGAGGGGAGTCTTTTGATGAGGGCCAGAGGAGCATCAGAGAAGATCAAGGGTGTAAGGATGGAAAGAGCATGCAAAAGCGGTGAGGTTGCAGTTGTAAGTCAAGGGTGTGGGCTGAGGCAAGACCAGAGAGGGGGAGCAGGGGCCAGAGTGACTCCGGGGACCTCACAGGCCCTGCTTTGGTGTTCACATAGCCAGTACTGAAGGCCAGATGGAAAATGTTATTTTGAATGCAGGAGAATGATGTGATCTAAGTGATCCAAAACACTAGAATACGTAAACAATGGCTCTGCAGCAACAAATAAGATGAAATAGAGGAGGACCATGAGAGGTCTGTTAGGAGTTTGTGTCTGATTGGGATGTGGCTAAGGCAGGTTTTTGGTGCCTGCTCATCTCTTATGGGATGCCTTTCAAGGTCTCATTGTGCTGCTGCATGTTCCAGGAATGAGCTAAAACTTTTTGGTCAAACCTTGGCACGTCCTTCAGTTGTACAGATTTCAAAGACTGTTGGAAGATGCTATGGGTTAGATCTAGAATGTCCCCTCAAATTCTCATGTGCCAATACATAGGATTTTGAGGTGTGGTTGAACCATGGGGGTTGCCCTCACTGGTAGACTCATCCACTGGTAAATTCAGTAGCTGAGTGTGCCGTTGAGTGGTGGGGCCTTATCAGAAGAGGTGGTCACTGAGGGCATGACACTGGTGTATCTCCCTCCTGGCTCCTCTCTGCTCTGCTTCCTGGTTGCCACAATATGTCCTCTACCCAGGTCCTTCTACTGTGCCATTTCTGCCTGGGAATCAGCCTACCACGCACTGAAAATGTGAGCACAATAAACCTCTCCCCTTTAAATTGTAGGTATTGATTATTTCTGTCCCAGCTCCGACAAAGTGACTTAAGATAAACACATTTTAAGGATGTCCTCAGTCAACTCACTCATTGGCTAGATGACAAGGCTGAAGAAGGGAAGCGACTAACCTGGGACCTGCAGCTGCAGCCTGGCCAATTACTCACTGCTCCTTTTCCTCAGGCAGAGGCATAAATACTCCTTGAACTCAGTTCAAGTACTGTGAAGGTTGTACAGCCAAGTGGGAAGTGGGCTTTCACAGAATCTCAGAGTTGTTCAGGAAGATTCCAAGTTTGTCATCAGTCAGACTGGGAATCTGAATCCCAGCCCTACGGCTATTTTCTGAATATATTACTTTTGGGCAAGTCATTTAACCTTTCTGGTCTTCACCTGTAATATTTCTTGTACCTTTCTCCCTTATAGATGTGCCAGTGGAGTAAATGGTATATGATGTGTGTGGTACTTATCACAGTGCCTGATGTAATAGGTACTCAATAAATGGAATGATGAAAATGTCTATGGCTGAGTGATGCTTGGCACCTGATTCCCTTAGATGCAGGTCGTCAGTCATAAGGGTGAATGTAAGGCTGGATCAGTTTCTACAGACTTACACAAGCCATTCCTGGCAAACTGTGGGGTTTGGAGTGCATTAACAATAGTGAGCTCTTGGAAGCCTGAGCTCATTTCTTCCTCTCTCTATCTCCGCTACTCCTACCTGGCACACAGTATTCTTCAACATGCATTAGCTGAAGTGTTGCATGGGTGCCTAATTTGCTGTCAAGAATTTAAAGCAGGTTATATACCCAAGGATTACCCTTGCACTTACATCCATTTTTGATTTCTAACTTTGCGTGTAGGTTTTCACAAGTAATCTGGTGATAAGTTGGGAGCAGTGTCTTGTCTTTAGTGCTGATGCATTTAAGAAGTGAGTTATACTGGCTTTCTCCTAATCTGAAGAGTCAGTGTCGATTTACATTTTGGCTGAAGCTGGTGAAAGGAGCCAGGAAATGCAGGAGGGATGTAGACATGGAGCCCTTGCTTTAAAAGTCACTAGTCATTGGATAACCTCCCCCGCAACCCAGTGTCTGAGGATCATCGAGTCAGCCAACCAGAGATACTAAGTAGAAACAGTGAGCAGGGAAATGACAGGAACATAAATATTATGAATTGGGTCCACAGGTCATCTCTTTGGTCCTATCCTCCTTTGTGCAGCTCATGATGGAAGAGCTAATTTTCAGTAGTCATGCCTGGCGAAGGCCTGGCAGAGCAGAGGGGAGCTCCCAGCTAGACTTCCTGTGTGACTTGCAATAATGGCCAGTCTGGCTCCAGCCTTATGAGAGATGAATCTCCACTGAGCCTAGTCTGGGGGTCAGGGGAGTCTGTGGTACAGAAGGGAGGAGAGACGGGAACTGCAAATAATCATTTGACCCCCATAGCTTTTCCTTCTACTGTTTGTTCAAACTCTTCCAGATCTTAATCTAGGGTGATAGAGATGAGATGAGTGGATAATCCCTGGAGTGTACCGTGGAGATGGCTTCATAAGCTCATTTCACAGTATAGAGCTTGTGTACCAAGAGAGATGGTATGTTAGAGAAGGCATCAAAGCAGCAGTGTAGAAAGATACCCTGCAAAAATAAGCCAAAACGGGGCACAGGAGCACACTGAGAGCCTGTGTTGCTCGTATCCCCCACATTCTGTGCTTGTGATTATTACCATTTTATTTTTAAAGCAGCACCCCCTCCTCTAAGGTCAGACATTTTTTCTAAAGTTTAGTTTTTAAAAATTGGGCCATTGAATATTTGTTGTGTAAATAACCTGTAAAAAGCTCTACTGTTCATGAAGGCTTTAACTGGATTTCTAGGAGGATTGGCATCTGAATTCATCAAGTTTCTCTGGAAAAGCAAAACTAACAAGACATATATAAAATATATGTAAGAATGGATTTCTTGTGTGAATTTGTTCATGTGGTTAGGGAGGTTGAGAAGCCCCGAGTTTTGCAGTTGGTAAACTGGAGACCCAGGAGAACTGAGGGTGTAAGCTGCAGTCCAGATCCTGGCAGGCTCACGATTCGAGGAGAGCCTGTTTCTCAGTTCAGGTATGAAGGCAGGAAAAGACTAACATCCTAGCTCCAGTAGTCAAGTGGATAGTTCCTTCTTAGTCAGACTATTTGATCTATTTAGGTCTTCAGCTGACTGGTGAAGACCTCACCCCATTAGGGAGGACCGTCTGCTATATTTGATCCAAATGTTCATCTCGTCTGGAAACACCCACACAGGCCCTAGTGACCCAGCCAGGTTGCCACATAAAATTAAACAGCACAGCCTCCAAAGTCTGATTTAGGGCAAAAAATGACAGCTTAAAGGAAATTTTTGACATGATACACTAATTTACTAGGATTAACAAAACAAAAACCAGCCTTTAAAAATCTCCTGGTATATGGAGATGATGTAGCTCAGAAGCAGTGATGCAGAGGACTTGGGTTGGTGGCATAGCTGTGTGGTTTACTAGTCGTGTGGTCCTGACAAGTCTGCTAGCTTCTCCAAGCCTCAGTTATCTCAGCTGGAAGGTGGGAGTGATGTAACAGCACCAGCTCCTCAGCGTTCTTAGGAGGAATCCCTAAGATCATACCTGTAAAGCTTTTAATGCTGTCCTGCAGGCTGGTGGGCTGAGTGACTGTTACCTCTGTGCTCTGTGTTGAGAAGACTGTGGCAACAATCCTTAGGTGAGCCCTGTGTGCCTCATGGTGCTAAATCCTTTATCTCTGTGTATCCCCTGTGCTCTGTCTCCTCAGGAACAAGGTTCAGGCCTTAGTATCTGATTTTTTTTCCCCCAGAAGACTGCCAGGGTCATGTTTTCTCGTCTGAGTTTTTCTTTCATTATTTAAATGAGAAGTTTATTTTTGTGGGGGTGATAGTAGGTCATCTTTGTGAACTGTCACTTTCCCAAGTTCATCTTCCTCCTGGTATCCCTGCCCCAGGGTTACCATTGAGGATGGGGACTTGGAGGCCAGGCCTTGATGATAACATTGGCCTAGGGACCCGGGAATCCCTGCAGATGTGCCATCCACGTGGGTGGGATTTACAGAGGCTATGGAGTCACAAGATTACCCACACGTGTATGTCGGTTGGTAGGATCATTTGTCCCAATTCGCTCTCTGGTTATTAGCAAAGTGAAGCTTGAGTCTCTGTTGAATGTCAGGCAGCAGCACAAACTATGATGAGCTGCTGCTGTTTTGAACTAAAATCAAATCACAACTAAACATGAATAATGGATTTCAAAGTGTGATCATAAGCATCCATAGGAACGATATAGTCATGTTCTTTTTTCTTGCTTAGACTTTTTTCTGTTGTTTCTGTGGCATAAAAATGCAGACAACTTCCCCAGCTGGGGAGACCCACTATAGAAAAGGCAGGCAGATGTATGTTTCCATGGTCCTTCCATGTGTGTGTGTTGGGGACAGGTAGGACTTTTCAATTGCATTAGTTCATTTCTTCACGGCAACCTTGGAACCCATGTGTCTTTATTATTGCTCATTTGACAGAGGAGAAAATCGAAGCCCAGCCTGGTTATTTGCTTTGTCTAAGGTTGCATGGCTTGTATGTAAAAATTAAGACTTATATTTACAGTATGTACTGGCTTATTGGAACAGAAAGCCCTATGACAGTGATGGTGAACCTTTTCGAGTTTTCAGGGATACAGTGTATTGCTATGTGCGTGCCATCGGTTTGCCACCGCTGCACTGCGGTGTCATTTAGATACCAAGAGTTGTGAGAGTCTGGGCCTCTTCCTCTAAATTATCTTCCTCTTTGGAAGGTTGAGGGAAAGTGTCTTAACAATTGGAGTTTTGTTTTTCCTGACTGGGAAATAGATCTACTTGTGTTGGCTTCTGCTGGTATAATAGGGGTAATTAATACCCCAAGATTTTATACTTAATATTTACTTGCTTATTTATTATAAGTTGCTTATGAGATGAAAATGAGCCTATGTTTTTTGCAGTAGCGAAATAAAAGGTTATTAAAATCCATAGTTGTTTGTTTTCTGTAATGTTTCCATTGTTGATACCCCAAGTGATAATTGTTGCTGATGCTTAGAAAGCACTTCCTAGGGAGCAAACAGCACTTTAGGTGAGCAAATAAGGAAGTCTTTAGTTACTCAGCACAGTAGCCAGTGCTGTGGTGGTAGAGCTGGGGCAGGAAATTAGTCTGACTCAAGATTTTGTGCTTGTAACAATGCTTTATCCCTCCCTATGGAAAAAAAAGCAGAATGCTTGAGCTTTTTGAAAAGTTTCATTTAAATCAGTGATGAATGCAGATGATTATTTTTTAGACTTCAAGTGAAGTGTATTCAGAGTGATGTTCTTTTGGACAATATCTCATCAGAAATAATGAGGTTTAATGCAACATGCATTAAAATGTGCCCCATTTGAGGACATCCCAAGAGAAATTATTTGGTTGATTTTTACAATGGGCATAAACACAGTGAAATGATAGACGAGACAAATTCAGGTAATCTCTAGATTAAAATTCTGAACAGTGAAATAGCATCTTACATGAAAGGTTGAATTTCCTGATAAGCTCCAAATTATATTCCCACCTTATTTAAGAATATGTGTTGGCAGGTTTAACAAGATCTTGGCACATTCTAATTTGAGATTTATTATAAGATGTGTGCATGTTTAATAGGGGCTTAATTATTCATATCCACATCTTCCTGACAGTAACTTACTTCAGCTTTAGATAAATTCTTGGCACATTGGGGAATATTGGCTTCTGCTGTTAAAAAGATTCAGTGAAAGGAAAACCAAGTGCATATGCAAGAAATTACCCAGGGCAACCAGCTCCACTCAGACTGGGATCCTCTAGCACAGGGTTGTCCAAGATGCTCTTTCATGCTCCTGGATGTTGAAGTAACCCAGTGGCATTTGAAGAGCTCAGGACTTGGAGTGAGGCAAGTCCAGTTATATCTTAAGATTGCATGGCTTTGGCCTGATTTCTTAAAGACTTGGGGCTTCAGATCTCTGTGTACACAAAACGAGTCCCTAATTGCTTCTCTCAGAGGGCTGAGATGAAGATGAGTGGAAGCATTTGTCAAATGGGAAGCACATCATGGTACAGGAGGCACTGACTGGGAGCTGCTTCCCCACATTTCCTCTCCTCTCACCATCTTGAAGAGAACACAATGGTGATCATTTTTTATAGAAATCAAAGGAGATAGAAATAAATGAGGCAGTGGTAAACATGTGGAGAAACACACTCTATGAGTGTGAGTCAGTGGGCAGGTGTGAA
>RJWT010010889.1:0-23769 GCA_004365215.1 Cuniculus paca | reverse complement strand
GCAGGTATGGACAGATGTGGGCAGGTATGGGCAGGTATGAACAGATGTGGGTAGGTGTGGGCAGGTGTGAAATTAACCAGACATTCTCTAATTTATCTGGCATCCCCAGCAGAGAGGGAGGCAAGGGAGAAAACACCCAGAGCTCTCTCTTCCTACCTTCTGAGCCCCTCCAGGACCACCTGGCCCAGCCCAGCCCAGCCTTACCTCAGGGCGAGGACGAGCAGCTGAGGGGACTCAGGGGTGGACAAGCCTGGCCCAGCCGGGCCCAGGACCTTCAGTTTTCCCCAGTGCACCTCCTGCTGTGAGCCTCGCGCCACCCTCCCTCGGTTCTGCCAAGCTTAAAAATGCAGCCTTTTAGTGAACCATGGTGTGCATGCTTGTAACCCCAGCTATTCAAGAAGCCAAGGCAGGAGGACTGCGAGTTCAGACCAGCCTGGGCAAATTAGAGCCGGTCTCAGAAATTTAAAAAACATTTAAAAGAGCTGAAAAATAAAAGCAGACATTTATGCTCTAAGTGTTTGCAGACCACAAGGGCAAAACAGGAATGATGTCTGTTTACAGATTCTGCAGAAGCTGTAGCCAAAAGGGAGAGAAGAGCGGCCCATCCACATCATCCTTTTATGTGAGCTGTGCAGCGCCGCGGGCTGGTTTCATGTGTTTAAAGGAGCAGAACTGTCAGGTCTGTGTTTGCAGTGTGATATCTTAGACCCTGCTGGAGCAATCAGGCTGTCCTGTGAGGGCAAAGGAGTGTGCTCAGCAGTCAGTGTGAGCCCCTCAACCCTCCCTAGGTGTGGTTCTGGGAGCAAAGGAGGCGTTTCACGGGGGTATGTTAGAAGGACAAGCTAATCGGAGCCCAGAGGGAGCCCAGAGCTGCCGTCACCTGCCGGCAAGGGTAGAACAGGATGTCAGGTGTCGGGGCAGGAGCGCCCTGGTTCAGGGAACAGGGTAGGGTGACCACCACAGGTCCCCGTGTCCCCTGTGGGCTGCAGGCTGGGGAAGGGAGGCAGCTCTGATCTCTCCCAACCAGGCCTTCAGAGAAAAGATGTTCCCTTCGCCTC
The DNA here is from genome assembly GCA_004365215.1 of Cuniculus paca. Lineage (NCBI taxonomy): Eukaryota > Metazoa > Chordata > Mammalia > Rodentia > Cuniculidae > Cuniculus > Cuniculus paca. The sequence goes on along the minus strand of RJWT010010889.1, from coordinate 22,711 downwards.
CATCTGCCCGAGAGGACCCAGGAGCTGGTGTGCCTTCTTCCAGGTCCCTCTCCGTGACCATGTCTTTGTTTTGTTCTGTTTTTTTGAGACAAGGTCTCACTATATAGCCCAGCTACAGAGATCCACCTGCCTCAGACTCTCAAGTGCTGGGATTACAGGCCTATGGGTTAGAAAACCAAGCTGGCCCAGATGTCAGAGAGGTCTTCAGTGCCCAGTTGCTGGCGCAAGTGAAACAGTTCTTATTCCAGGCTCTTTCTGTTGCAAGCAGCTCACAGAACCAACTGCACCACAATGGACCTTTGCATGCCCGGATGGACTTCCGGCCCCTACGGGGAGTCACTGATTGTGCAAATGGTTATTAGGCCGTGATGCTTCCTGTCTCCAGCCTCGGTGGGGGTTAGAGTTTCACTGTTTCCATGCAAACGCCAGCCTTTTGGCGGTGTGAATTGATGTCCATTCACCAAAATGCAGTTTCCCACGAGTTCACACACAGAAGAGGCAGCATTTTTCGAGTGTGCTTCAGAGCGGGCGGGGACCTCAGAACTGGCCGCCGATGCTTCTTGTGGACGAGGAGGCGCTTGCTGGCTGCGGAAGGTGCCCAGCCAGCTCCACCCAGGGAGGGCTGAGCTCAGTAGTGGTTCCGGGGAATTTCAAACCAAACTGAAATGTTTAGCGCCTGCCTTTGTGATTTATTTTTGGGCTTGCTGACACCGTGTTCTCGCCTCATCACAAATACTCGGGCATCTTTGAAGATGGCTTCTAGGGGCTCTTCTGGTTTTAACCGCTCCCCAGATCACAGTGCTGAGACTCCTGGGATCCAAGGCCTGGCCGGAAAACGACGTCTGACTCTTCAAGAGCAGATGAGTGGGTGAACCCCAAGGCTTCCTCCAGCCTTGCCGTTCTGGACTTTGACCTTCGCTCCTGCGTTCCTGCAGTGAATCTTCACACCACTTTGGTGCCTACCATCCCCACGGTGGGGCTGTGTCGTCTCTTGGGTCCTCCCCAGTCCTGTCTCCTTGTGATTTTGCAGCTGGCTGTCCCTTCTCCTAGACACTCCAGAGCATTTGATGTCTTTTCATTTCGTTTTACTTTTTCACACATCAAGAGCAGCTTGCCTATGAGTCCAGAGGAGAAACAGTGGCTTTTTTGGTGGAGAGAGCAGAGAGGGAAGAGGGCACCGTGAGTGGACGCTGAACTGAGTTGCCCGGCCTGGGAACTCATGATAACAGAGAGTTGTTTTATTGGAAAGTAATGACTTCAACCAAACGGGTGAAAAAGGAAAATTTAGTCTTTTATCTGGAAAAGCTGCATTTCCAACTAGCTGACTACCAAGTGCAGAAGCCAGGTTTTCCCTCCTGGACTTTGCACGGCGTGGGCTCAGCCTCTCAAGGAGGATTCTGGTAGGCACAGGAGTGGGCAGCAATGATTTCTGGTGGCAGAGGCAGAGGTGGGTCCCCGCCGGGCAGCAGCAGGCACACCTGCAATTACATTGTTAATGCAATTTTGCAACCCTAGAAATTCCAGTTTTCTCTGGAAACTTCACAGCCATTTTACCTGGGGGGTCACAGAGGTGCCACCCAGGCTCCGGCATTGCTGGAAACACGTCCCACACCGAGACTGCTAAACCTTCCCCAGCCCCTCGACAACGGAATACTGAGTCCCAGATACTAGCTGAAAAATTCTCCCTTGCCTTTTCTATAAATTCAGCCTATTGACGCCCTAATTATGGTTATGTGTGGAGGAATTGAGCTGTAATTTTGAAATTATGAGTCTGACTCATTTGTGGAATATTAAGATAGGATCTTCCAAGACATTGTGAGTTACATGCAGATATAATGTTTAGGGTTATTCTGTTCCCATATCTCAGAGTGCAGCAGAACTAGAAATCTTGCCAATTACATATGTGGGCTAGAATTAGTCTGTGAGGTCACCTGGGTCAGTCACAGCTGGCGGAATATAACCCCCTGGTGTACATCTCCTCAGTTCCACTTACAACGGCTCCAGCAAGGGGTCAGATGGGGCCACTCCCGGGAGAAGCTTCCACTCCCTGATAGACTGGTGCTGGGCACTGTCCCCTAGCATCCCCTCTGAACTGGCTCCCCCCACTAACTCCTGCTAATGCCCCCTGGAGCTCCCACAGCCAGAAACGGATATTTCATCACAGCTGAGACTTTTGATCTGGGCCGAAAGGCTTCTACTATTTCAATTAAAATCATTGCCCGCTACTGGAAATGTCTCTGTCTTTGGAATTCTTGAAAGAGATGCCTGCTTTGTTTTCAATCAGTGAGAACTTTGGGGTAAGGAGGCTTCCATGCAACCCAGGCTCGCATCAAACAGGCCCGGGTTAAAGGTTATGAAACCGGTCTGCGTCTGCATCGATCCCAGGAATTTGTCTGCCTTAGCCAGCCTGGAAGAAATCTGGAGATTCGACAATTTGTTTTGTACCCCGGGAAAGCGCTTTCTTTGCTTCTGTTCGGAACTAGTTGCCAGAGCATTATGTGCTGAGCTCAGAGCACAAACCTAAACTCTGCTACTAATGTTTCCGAGACCCGCATACTCTGCGGGTTCAGCTACCTGTTCAGGGTAGCGCCCGCCTTTATTCCTTCCTGGGAAGTCCGTTTCCTGTTACTCCCTTTCTGTGATATGCCAGCCCATCTTGCCAATAAAGCTGTAGGTCAACGTTTGGCCAATCAGAGGCGTGTCTGCTGTCTGCTGTGTGCTGTCTGCTGTGTGCTTACCAGCGGGCCTTTTTATCCAAGCAGACAGAGGTGAGAGGTCACAGCTTTCGGCCAAGGAAGAGGACAGGTTGGAGGGCTGCGGGTGGGGGGTCAATCAAGGAGTGCGGCTCTTAACTGTCGCAGGGGCAGCCCTGGAACTCAGTGCACATCTCTGTGTAGACATCAGGACATCTCTATGACCTCAGGCACTCCCTCTGTCACAGCTGTCCCTGCCCACAGCATCCCCACTTGAATCCTTGACCACGCCCCGTGTCGGAAGGCGTCTGAAACACGAGGAGCCGGAGATCTATGTGGGGTGTTGATTGCTGCCCCTGTCTTTCCGTGACTCATGAAGGAAAGGCAGAGACTCAGGGCAGCACTGGGCAGGTTCCAGGGGCAGTGGTCTGGGCCGTGCATGGATCAGCTTAGCCCTGCTGGACGTGGTGTGGACTTGGCTCTGATGCTGTCTCAAGATGCCCTTATGAGACACGCACCAGAAACTTGTACCCGAAATCAGTCCTGCATACCACAGGCCCCGCCACTGGCATCTGGTCCTGGGCTAGACCGTAATCCCTGCAAACACACAGCCGACACACAGGCTGAGGGCCAGGGCGGGGACGTGCCCCATGAGATAGGCACCGGCCGCTTAGCTGTCAGCCAGGGAAGAGCGGGCGCTACAGGGGAGCTTTCTAATCAGCAGCTGCAGGGGACAGCGAGTGGGAAAAGCCCGAGTCCTGGTGCTGAGAGTGGCCTCTGCCCTTCTCTGGCAGCGGGAATGCTGCGGTTCCCTCGTCTTAAACAGAGGCTGGGTGATGGCTTCTCAGGCCACCGCCCTTCTCTTCTTCAGGCACCGAGTTCGGGCGTGTAAGCCCCTTGCCTTTCCTCCCTGGCCCCCCGCAAGTCAGTTTCTCCCCAGGATTCTGGGGTGTGGGTGGTCAGGGGACAACCAGCAGGCTCAGGTCAGGCTGTGGTACCCAGGAGGATGCTGACTGGCACCGCCGCTCGGGTCGCGCCTGACGCTTCTTCGTCGGGACTTTGTGAAATTCTTCCTAGCGGTGAAAATCGTTCGAGATCTATCTCTGGAAGCTGGCGTTTGGAGGCTGAGAAGCTGGGGAAAGCGAGCTGTGGGAAGCGGGGAGCCACTCAAAAGGCTGCTGACCCCTGGGAAAACCAGGTCGTATGGAAGGAAGGGGAGGGAGGCGGGGAGCAGCCTGCACACTCACAGGCAGTCGCCTCCGGCTTCCGCTCCTCCTGGCGGGGCAGTGCACTGGCTCCCCGGTGCCTTGGGGACATCTGGAGAGGAGAGGGAGCCTCGCTGGCCATGCACCTCCTCGGAGGAGGCAGGGACGCGCGGGACCCTGGAGCGATGGTCAGGACCGCGCCCTAGCCCTGCAGCTCCTCACGCCTGTGGCTGCCTTTGGGCTGCTGTGGTTGTGCCTGTGGCTGCCTTTGGGCTGCTGTGGTTGTTACTGCTTTACGGCCGGCTCATGGGCAGAGTTGTGTCCCTGGATTCCCGCACTGAGGCCCACCCCCGCGTCTCAGAGTGTAACCGTGTTTAGAGACCGAGCCTTTAAAGAGGTAATGAAGGTGGAATGAGGTCGCAAGGGTGAGTCCTGGAGTTTTGTAAAAAGAGATTAAAGCAGGGTGTGGTGCAGCTTGCTGGTAACCCCAGAACTCTGGGAGGCTGAGGCAGAGGGATACAAATTCCAGCCCACCCTGGGCAACTTAGATCCTGTTTCAACTCCCTCCCCCAAACCCTCAAAAACCCTGGGGTGGGGAGCTGGGAATGGAGTTCAGTGTAAAGGCCCTGGGTCCAATCCCTAGCACTGGAGAAAAAAGTGATTGGGACACAGACACACACAGAGGGACCCCAGTGAGGCCAGGACAGGGTATTGAGGTGCCAGGGAATGCAGGCTCAGGAGACCCTGCTCCCCAGCCTGGCTCTTGCAGCGCGTCCTGAACAGTGAGGAAACGCTTGCCTGGCATGCAGGCGACACTGTTATGTGGCATTTTTTTTTGGCATCCCTGGCAAACTAACAGGGCTAGGAAGAAATTTTGCCTTCTGGGAGAGCATGTATCTTTTCTGTGATCTTTCGCGCTGCCTCCCATGCCCCCTTCAGAGGCAGGTCTGATCTCAGGATCTTCCTTCCCTCTTGATTCTCGAGATCGGCTCTCATTTGATTCTCTGAGCGTCCAGCTGGGCAGCCCCTTTCTAGAAGGCAGGATGCACCTCCTGGGAGCCAGGGACCTGGGCAAACGGGAACAAGCCGGTGCAGGGAGGCACGGAGTAAACTGTCCCTTTTGGCTGCCCAAATTAGGCCTCACGCCCTGCGGAATCTGGTCCACATGGTCCAGGCCTCAGAACACCTCTATTTTAGGACAGCAGAGAATTGTGCTCCTGGGAAACACTTGCCAAAGAAAGTGCTAACCCAGTAAATAAAAGAGTTCGAAGAAACAGGAATCATGTTTTTATTTGATTTGGAGAACATAAGAGATGCAGAAAGTCCCTTGCCTGGTGCTGCTAATCCCCGACCTTACTCATTAATCTCTGCTTCTCTGCACAGACCCGGAAAATTGCAATTCTCCGCAACAGCGGCCCCTGTTCAGTAAAAGCAGGGGCCGCCCAGAAGCCCGTGGTGGCTTTGGCCCTCCTGCACAGCAGTGGACTCACCAGGGGCACCCAGCAGAGGGACACCACAGCCCTCTGCACGCCTTGTTTCCGGCTTTTTAAAGAACATTTTGTCTGCTTTTTAAAAGAGGCATTTCATGAAATATGCTACTGTGTGCCAGCACTTTTATGTCCTTTGTGTATGAATTTATTATTCTTTTTTGGAAGGCACTGACCTTTTCCCCGTCCCTAGATGTGTTGCTCTCTGGGTGCGTCTTGCTCCGAGTTGAGGCTTCAGGGGTGAAAGTCCAGTCCTCACACACGTTTCTTACCCATCTCTTTGGCTTTGGCTGCCAAGGGCAGGGGCTGGGGTTCTCAGCAAAGATGCACACTGGCTCCTTGGCTGGCAAGTGGCCTTGGTGTGATGGGGGTGTGACCCCCAGCTAAGAGGCCCCCCAAGTGCTCTGCGTCCATTAGCTTAATTATATCAAGGGCAGCACAGTTGGCAGATATTAATTCTTCCAAAGTCAATATTATACTTTGAAAGAAGGAAGGACATTCTTCAAGCCTTGGCATTCAAACGCCCCATTTGCAAGACCTGCTTATGTGAAATGACTGTTACTTCTTTATAGTGTGCTAAAATTTCAGTCCTTTTATAGCACGCTCTGTGCTGTGACTCCTAATGAAGGGAAACTCCTACTCAGGACAATTATATCCCAATTTACTGCTTATGTACAAATTTCTGATCTACAGGATTAGGCCTTAGGAGGTAATTTGTTTTTATCAAATAAATCTTAAACTATGGTGAGCTATAAATATGTAAATGAACGCCTTTGCCCACTGTGTGTGTGTGTGTGTGTGTGTGTGTGTGTGTGTGTGGTGTGGGGTGTTCGTTAAAATGAAAGTGCCTGTACCTCTAGACGATGATCTTGCACCACCACAAACTTGGAAACAAATGTAAGAAGGCTTGGCTCTGCCTGGCTCAGGGGTTAAAATAACACACACTTCCTGCTCTGTGTCTGTGGGGCCGGTGATTAAACCCAGAGCCGCACATACCTATGCGCGCTCTGCCTCTGAACTATGCAGCACACCAGCCCGTGGCCTATTTTTGAATTATGCTGCATTTCCAACTCTTTATCCTATCTCGGGCTGTCACAGGGTTCGTGAATAGCTCTGTCATGCTCGGGATGGCTTTTCATGTCTGTTAATTTCTAAGGAATTTATGTTAATTGTTTGAAGTCTGCCACTTAGATTGTAAATGCATGGATGAAGAAAACCTTTCAAAATGTGCTGTTTCTAGGCCAGAAGGGCCCCTGCTGTCCCCTCCCCACCCCTCCCCCGGGGATGGGCTTTGATCTCGTTCTGGGCACCAGCCTCCCGCGCTGGCTCTGGCCCAACCTTCGGCCTGGCACACTCTCTGGATTAGCTCGCTTTTGTTTGTGGAGGCTCTGAAATTCTACGACTTTTAAATGCATTTACCTTTCTACTTTGTTTTCCTCTGGAGAGGCAGGACTGAGAGTGTCCCCTGCTTCCTCAGCCCCCAGACTGTGGCAGCCCTAGGGGCCATTTTGGGCCATTTTCTCATTTGATATGCATTCTGCGGGACCACCTGGTAAACGAGTGTGTCTAGCAAGTGGACCAGTTACATTATGTGTGTAGCATTGAGCCATTGAAGACATGATTCTTCCCTGGGACCTCTTGGTCCAGGCAGAAGTCAGTGGCCTCGGCCCACGTCTGAGCTGAAAGTAGCGAGTCCCTGCGGACCAACCACAGACTCAGAGCCAGACCTGGATTCCACATCAGCCCGGCCAGCATCTCTGAGCCTTTGTAAAACGTGGACCTTGAACAGGTCCTGTGGCGCTCCTACATGGGCGCAGAAATCAAACCAGAAATACCAAGCTACTGTTTCACCCCAATGCCCCAAAGTTAGACTCAGTGCTTTCGTGGCCGAATTGTGCCCCCTCCCAAGTGCACATTTTCGAAGCCCTCCCCTCGTTACCTCGGCACCAGGGGACAGCAGCTTCCCAGAGGTGATTAATGTTGCATGAGCCGTCAGGGTGCGTCCTGGTCCAAAGGGCTGGCGGCCTTCTCGGAGGGGATCAGGGTGCCAGGGAGGCACAGCTGGTGTGTGTGGCTTTGCTGAGGGTGCAGCAGGAAGGTGGCTGTCAGCAAGCCGGGGAGAGAGGCCCGGGAGAACCCGCCCTCTGACACCGCGATCTCAGACTTCCAGTCTGGGGCTGGCGTGAAGAAAGGGCCCTGGGTCTGTGATGCAAGGGCAGCCCGAGCCGAGGGTCCCGTGATCGGGGAGTGTCTACCCCGGAACGTGCCCTGATTTGGCCTCACCGATCCGACACCGGACTCTGCCCATCGGGACAGAGCATAGGAGCAGCGTTTTGGAACAGCGAACCATTCTCCCATCCCAGGGATTTTCACGACACTCTCAAGACTCATAATATTCATTTGCGACTGTCCTTGACTGATGGTACTTCCTTACTTTCATATTTATGATTTTCTATTTCACATTTGCCCATCCAATGATCTGTGAAAGATAATCCGCTTAAGTATGTGAGGAAGGACCTATTTCATGCTCGATAAAGAGAGTCTCTGCTTGTAATTGCATCTTCCAGGAGGGCTAGCTGGGCGTAATCAAGCAGAGGAGTGGACAACACGTGCTGTCCCCCTTTGTGAGAGGAAAAGGCAGTGTTTCAGGAGGGGAGCGTGAGAAATGCCCGCGAGTGTGAGTGCAAGCCTGAACAGGGCTGTGTTCTCCACAGCAGGAGGTGGTGGCAGAGCGGAGTCACCACATGGTCTGGCCCTCTGGGAGCATCGACTCCCCATTATACTGGGGCTGGAATGAGGTGAACGGGCCTGGGGCTTGATGATAATTCTGCAGCGGAGAGTGGAGCTTAACCGTGTGGGTCCATTTTGCAAATTTTGTGTTCTTTGGGTCTACGTGGGTGTGACATGGGGAGACACAGAGTGAACACGCAGTAGGAGACATAACACAGATAACGGATAGACAGACAGCAGGATGTACAGGTGACAGATGATGTAGCAGTTAGTGTAAACTGTCCAGCCTAGTAGATTGATTTATTTTTTTCTGAGTCGCTCTGGTCCTGTCCTTCTGCAGGCGCTTCTCCCGGGGCAGTTGGTGTTACCAGGATTTCATCTAACATCTTCAGTTCTACATACTGCTCTTGTATAGCTCTTGGATAACAGCTTTGTATAGAAGCTTAGCATCCTCCTCTTTTAATTTGTTGCAAATTTTTCTGTGTTTAGGTGCCACTTCTCCCAGGTTTTAGTATTCTAAAAGCAATTGCCAGCCAGGTGTGGGACACAAACAGCCTGGTAGATTTTGATCTTTACTTCCTGTGACATGAGGTTTTCCAAGCCGTGGGCCTGAGAGTAGGGGGAGTGTGTAGGGCCTGTGGGGTTCCTGGCCCAGCCAGGCACACAGGGCAGCGTGGAGTTAATGGTTAAGAACTTGCCCCCACACCTCGTGGAGTTGCTACCTTTTCCACTAAATCCCATAATCGGAATGCACATCCTCCCAGTGGCTTTCGTGGCTTGCTTCAGGATGTTAGAATGTCCACACAGCGAAGGAGACAGCTGTGCCCCAGAACCCTAGACAGACGCCAGACATAACAGATATGCAGTTGGGCACAGTTGGTGGAGGGTCTGGGTAAAATACTCTGTGCTCAGCCTGCCACAAAAGCACCCTGGGAACCAGATGGCTCTCGAGCTTTCCTGTTCAGGCAGCAGAATCTGAAATACAAACGTCAGGCTGCCCCCATCCCCCAAAACCTCTAGTGCAGCTGGCCCTCGGACGTCTTTCTGAGACAGTACACAGACAGAGGGAAGTGGTGGTGGCACTGCAGGCTGGAGATGACAGTGACATTTGGACAGAGCGTCTGGTGAGCCTTGTGGAGTCCAGGGCAGTCCCTTCTGCCTTGTCCCAGCGTCAGGTCACTGGTCTGTGAGCTGTGGGCCATGTGGATGGTGAGGAGGGCTCCCTCCTGGACGGGGCTTAACTGGCTCTGCCAGCAGCAAGCCCAGCTGCCTACGCTCACCACGCAGCGGGCCCTGAAAGAGGCGCCTGCCTCCCCGTGTGAGCACCAGGCTGGTGCTCACTGATCCGATGTGAGGCCACCTTCCCGTCCTCGCCTCCTCTTTCCACCTGTGCCCCTCTGGCCCTGTGGCCCAAGACCATTTGGGTTGCACTTTTGATAAGGTGTAGATCTGGGAGCTGGGTAGATCCGGCTTTTGAAAAATGATTTTCCTTCTCCATTTCCTGAGTGGGAAGACCGAGGACTAACAGAGCTAAGACCCTCTCCTAGGGTCACACAGCAGTTGAGGCAACCCTGAACCTGGCTGTCATCCAGACCCCACGCCCTCAGTTCTTCTGGGTGCGCTCATTGGAATGGGGAGAGTCCGAGGGCTGGGAGGGGCTGCGCCCACCTCAAGGACACGGACACGAGGGCTGCACTTCCTTGTTTTCTGGCCAGGCGTGGGTGGCGATCACTGTTCCATCCAGCACCCTGGCCTGTGAGCACCTCTCAGAGGCCCCGGGCCTGGTCCCCGGGTAGATACTTACCCCCGGACGCCTGTGCCCCTGCTCCGAGCTTCTGACACAGGGATGCATTATGATGCCATGTTGCCCCAGAGCTGTCGGCTGCCAGGGTGACTCGCCTATCCTAGTCTACCAGCTAGAAGTGAGGACCTGACTGCTCCGTCAGGAAAGACTCACTGGGGACTGGAGGGGATTAGTCAGGCACCTCCTCCACGCCAAGCCTGGTGAGGCCTGTGGGAATCAGGCGTGGGGGCCAGGAGACAGGACATGGCAAGGGCGTGGGTGCTCCTCATGGAGGGCATGAACCCCCAGGACCCTTCGGCCTCCCCCAGCCAACCTGCTGAGCCCTCTTTCCAGGTGTCCACAGCAGAAAGAGCCAGTTGGCCCCCACCTGCACCCTGCATCCCTGTCACCATCATGGGGACACTCAAGAGGCCCTTGGCAGGCTCCCTGCCTGGGAACAGACGGAGTGGGGACAGGCTGTGACCCTAGTCTCCTCTCCTCCAGCCTCCCCGGGCTTCTGCCGAGTCCTGGGTGTCTGCAGCTGAGCTGTCCTTTCCTGGCTGCCAGGACCTTGGGTCATTCGCACTGCTCTTTGCCACAGAACTCAAGGGGCTGTCACTTCCTGCCTGGCAATGCACCCATCTCCTCTCTTTCCACGTCCCCATCTGTTCCGTGCCCTTGCGAGTGCAGCGCTCCCCCAAGAACAGGGACTCCCCAGACCAAACAGAAGGTGAGGGTTCCCCAAATAGCCTGGCTGCTTTTTAAGCACTGCTATTTTTCAAGCAAGGGAAGATCAATACCTCACTGTTGGTGGGCATTAGTTTCAGATATCATTGTAAAAATGATCTTTAGGACCTAGCCTTACCGTCTCATTATGTGTTCCCTAAGTATACATAATTTTCTGCATCTGCATTTGTCATTTGTCAGAACATAATATGGGCGGCTTTTCCGTCACTTCTGTGAAAGGGAGAAGATGAATCGGTCCCTTCTAAACCTTCAGGTTGCAGCGACGTTTTAAACCTAAGAGAAACCTCTTGTCTCCATGCATTGTGGTGAATTTTTCCCCTTTGCTGTCCCAATGCAGGCCCAACCCTTGGGGACAGAAGGGTTTGGGACTGTGACCACTCATGAACCATGAGGATTCCTAGTGCTGTGGGTGCTGGAGAGCCACATGTCCTTCTGGAACTGAATAAAGGTTATCAATCCCAGAGCCAGGGAGGTTTGTATTCTGCATTCATGCCTTCCAGACCCATTAATTAAGCTTAAATTTTTTTATAAGTGCATTTTCCTGGTACCTAATGATAGCATTCTTTGTGGGGAGTTCGTCCATCTTAGTTGTTTTTATGTCCCTTTCCCCTGCCTATCCTTTGGTTTCATTCCCATGTGCAAAAGATCTGTCTCCCTATTTCCTGTTATCTTGTAGTTTGCTCTGCAATTTGTTTATGCTTTGGATTTCTCATATAAGAGAGATCATGTGATATTTAAGCTTGTGCATCTGATGTATTTCACTCAATATGATAGTCTCTAGATGCATCCATTTTCCCACACGACTTGAGTTTATCCATTTTTATACCGGAGGACTGCTCCACGGTGTGTAAACACCACACGTTCTTTACCCATTCATCAGCTGGTGGACACCTAGGCTGCTTTGAAAATTGCACTCTTACGCGCTGTGCTGCTGTAAACATGGGTGTGCATGGCCACTGCAATGTGATGTCTTTAACTTTTTTCAGAAAAATACCTAGAAGGGGAGTAGCTGGGTCGTGCAGAATTTCTGTTTGTAGTTTCTTGAGGACTCTGTACTGATCTCCCTGGTGCTTGTGCCAGTTTACATTCCCGCCAGCAGTGGGGAGGTTCCGTTTCCTGAAGCCTGGTCAGCATCTGCTGTTATCTGATTCTTGATGATGGCCATGCTTTCTGGGGTAAGATGGAATCTCAGGGTTGATTTTGCTAATGGCCAGCAATGTTGAACATTTCTTCCTGCATTCATTGGCCACTTGTACTTCTGAGAAGTGTCTGTTCATTTTAGTTCCCCACCTTTTGATTGGGTCTTTAAGAAGTCTTCACTTGAGTCACAGTCACCCTACCCCATCCAGTGACCCTTTCCCCCAGCCTCCCTCGAGGTGTAAACCGGAATGTGAGTGGCTGCCCGATGTGGCAGGGGGCAACTGTCTTGTGTATCATGCGAGCTCTCCTGGGTTACACAGGACAGTCCCCAAAGAGTCCCCGTCATGGTACGCTCAAAACCTTGTTCCCACAGGCACGGGCAGAGTATCAGAGAGGGAAGAAAACGGTTCTCTGGTTAATGTTGCAAACCCGTCCCTCTAACACTGCTGGAAAGACGGGGGCCAGAGTCCCTCACCCAGATGGAGGTGACGTTGAGGGCTCCTGGCAGAACCTGGTTCATCTTTAGGAAAACCAGAGAAGCTGTGGAACGGTCTGGGGGGGAGACGTAACACAGCATGCTGCTGAAGTGAGCACCAGTGCTCACATACCTGTCGCGCTGATCTGCCTGCCTGCCTGTCAGTCTGTCCTGTGTCTGTAGGTCTGTCTATCTACTTATCTATTTATCTATCTATCTATCCATCTCTCTATTATCTATCTATCTACCATCTACATTTATCTATGTCTCTGTCTATTATCTATCATCTATCTATCTCTCTATTCTATCATTTATCTATTATCTATCACCTATATCTATCTATTGTACCATTTATCTATATATCCATTCATTTATTATCTATCTACCTATTTTATCATCTTATCTGTTGCTCTATCGCTGTATTCATTAGCTCTACCTGCCTTGATCGTTCTGTATATAGACATACATCTCTATCATCTATCGTTTAACTAATCTACACCCATCATAGATCTATTCTCTCTCTTTCCTTTTCCTGCCACAGAAGAGAGGAGAGGAGAGGAGAGGATAGGAGAGGATAGGAGAAGAGAAGAGAGGAGAGGAGAGCAGGGGAGAGGAGAAGAGAGGAGAAGAGAGGAGAGGAGAGGAGAGGAGAGGAGAGGAGAGGAGAGGAGAGGAGAGGAGAGGAGAGGGAGGAGCACAGAGCAAGCAGGAGTGATGGTCCTCCTTTACTGCACAAGGCTGCGTGCCCACACTGTTAGGGCTGCCGCCGAGCTGTGTGATGCGCTCAGGCCTCCTGTCTACCCTGAGCACCCACTGGTGGCCGGAGGCTGTCAGCCCTGTCCCTGGCTCTGGCTCCAGCGAATCCCAGAGCCTGAATGGGCTGGATCTCCAGAAAGGGAAGGACTCAGCCTTTTAGCTCAGGGCCACCTTTCCCCTCAGGGTGTGTGTGGTGGGGGCGAGGGCGGCTCTGAGTCCATGCTGGGGTCGGGGTGTCCCCATTAGGAGAACAGGGCAGAGGGAAGGTGGGGGGGGGTCTCTGGGACTCTGATGTTGACCAGCCTGGAGGAGCTTTAGAGACTTTCCTGGTCAGGGGGAGGATTGCATTCATTTGTTTCTACTCTGCAGAAAATCGCCCCGTCAGTGCACAGCACAAAGGGACACTCAGCTGGCCTTTTCCCTTCCTTCTGGCTTGAATCCTTCTTCCAACCATCACTCCAGCAAGGACCGGTTAGGTCCACCTGCCTCGGCAAGCTCATTGCTAATCCTACCTTGCTGGATGACAGGGTTGCAATTTGTGACTGTTCAGCCTAAGCATGAAGGTCAGACAGAGTCCCTGGGTCATGAGAGTGATTAAAATCCACACCCAGAATCGAGTCGGGGAGCTTTCATTGGCCTGAGGAGTGTGCAGAGTCCCAGGGGACCACCTGTGATATCAGCTAGCCCCTGCTCAGTGCTGCGAACACACACTGAAAGTGTCTCTGTGAGTGTCCTGGAGAAGGTAACAGCACAGGTAATATTGAAAAAACCATGGGTAGCCGTGGCCAGTAGGAGCATAAAATCATGCAGAGCTGGGGTGGTGGTGCAACCCATAATCTCAGCGCTCTGGTAGGCTGAGGCAGGAGAACCCCAAGTTTAAGCGCAGACTATGCAATTTAGTGACTTAGACCCTGTCTCAAAATAAAGAAGAGGCTGGAGAGAGAGCTCAGTGCAAAGGCCCCAGGTTCAATTTCCGGTACTGCAAAACAAAACAAAACAAAACAAAACAAAACAAAACAAAACAAAACAAAACAAAACGAAGCCATATGTAGAAGATGTAGGGAGTTCCCACCTCATGTCCTTGCTTTTCAGTGTCCCAGCTTCAGGCATGGAGTTCGGACAGCCTGAGCGCAACAAGTTCTGAACAGTCCGGATGCCCTGCAGTCTGGTCCTGGGGGTGGTGCTCTAGTGCCCACGCGTGTGTCTCATCGTGGGCTGCAGGCTCTGCTTACCCAGCCTTGTACCCTGGGTTCTGTCTGTTGCTCAATGATCACCTTGTGTTCCTATTTCTCTCATTGCAGATGGGCAGAAGAAAGTCCAGGAGGAGTTCGACATTGACATGGATGCGCCAGAGACAGAGCGGGCGGCCGTGGCGATCCAGTCTCAGTTCAGGAAGTTCCAGAAGAAGAAAGCTGGGTCTCAGTCCTAGTGGGGGGCCCTTCCTAGTCTGCCTGGAGACAGAGTCCAACCGTCACCTGTTGAGAAATTAAAAGAACAACACCATACAGAGAAGTCATCCACACACCATGCACACACGCACCGTGAGCCCGAGACGCATGCACAGAACCCACGCTATTTCTGCCCTCCGAGGCAGGGTAGGCCGTGAAGCTGCGAGCAGCTTAACCTCTGCGATCATCTCCATGCCCACACCCCCACCCGCAACCACAGCCCTTGAGGTAATAAAAGGGAGTTAAGATGAGTGAGTCCAGTGTTGCCTTTGCCTCTCTTTATGTGAACCCAGGAAGTTCCTGGGGTCAGAGGGGACTGCAGATACATCTGTCTTCCCCTTCTCTTAGGAGTCAGGGAGGGAACGGGTGCCCCTGGTTAGGCGCGTCTGTGCTGAGATGAGCGATGTGTTGTTGGCCTCCTGTCGCATTTGGAGAGTGCTTGCTGCCCATGGTGCTGCAGTACATTTTCTTCTCGTGACAGGAATGCAGCCCTGTACTCCAGGTGCCAAACCCTCAGAAGGTTCGCAGGGGGATTACGACTCATTCAGGGGAGAAAAAGCAGGCAGGGTGCTGCACCTGGGTTTGGAGCTTGGCCCAGATGTGTTCAGCTCGCCAGAGAGGACCCTCATGCCCACCTGCGGTTCTCTGCACCTGCACGGCTCCAGAGGCAGGGACACTGTCCCCTGACGCCCCCACGCCCCCTCTCTCTCTCCTGTCATCTGCTACCTGCTCGGGGCAGTCATTGCAGCCATCGCTGGGAGCAGCGGTCTGGCTCCTCTCCCTCCCTGTCTCTTCCCTGCGAGCCTTGGGGACAAATTGTTTCCAATGCTGCATGGAGCCCGTTCAGAGGTCCACAGAGTCAGGAGCCTGGCTACTGGGGGTGCTTCTGCACTGGGTAGCAGGTGGAGGAACCCCTGCCCCAGAGGGCTTGTGGCTGTCATTTGAGCTCTGTCACAGGAAAACCTGGACGTAGGAGTCACTGGCACCTCCAACATCCGGGAGGGCTACGCGCGGAGTGCGCTGCGGCCACTGGTGATTCTTTCTTGTGCCTCCTCCGTAACTGAGTCTTGGGGTAGAAGGTGGTGGGAGGAGTGCTGTGTGTGCGTGTGCATGTGTGTACCTCGTGTGCGGGTGTGATGGGTGCTGGAGGCAGAGCTGTTCCGTTTGGGGCCCATCTTATGGACATGACTGTGCAGACTGAGAAAGGCTGGCACACGGGAGAGATCTGCTGTCACTGGGGAGACAGACTCGCTGTGCTGTGTCAGCGGTCCCCCTGCCTGACGCTCACCGGCCATGTTCGGGACAGCGACGTGCTCGGACTCCTCGGATCAAGTCCCATGGCAGAGCACTAAATCAGATCGGGTCAGCCCCAACAAGCAGCGAGGGCTGGGCAGCTTGGGGTGGGGCGTCCCCACTGGGAAGAGGACAGCAAGTCGAGGGGCGCCCTGGCAAAAGTCTCCAGAGGTGGCTCTGAAATTAGATGGCTGGAGATATCTTTGGGGTCCCCCACAGCTACTGACGTAAAGTAGGAGCCAAACAACACTGGCATCGTGAAGGTGATTTTTTCCACGCTTGTCCTCCCAGCACCCCCATTGTTCTCTCATTCTCTGAAAATTTCACCTAAAGGAAGGGGGGAGCCTCTCCTTACTGAATGTGCTCAGAGCCTGGCAGCCAGCATGGGGCTTCCTGGCCTCAGACCCCCGTGCATGCTGCCCCAGTTCTCAGCAGGACACCCCTCCAGTCCCAAGCACATGTGCTGGTGGAACAGCTGCTCGCCAGTGACACTGAGGGCCTGGGAGGTCTCCGGCCCACTGGGGCCTGAGGATGCGGTGGGCTGCCATGGGGTTGAGGTCTGCAGAGGGCCCTGGAACAGCGAGCTCTGCCTCTCTCAAGGGTGTGAGTGATTTCCTTCGGGTCACAGGGATGAACCGAAAATTTCACTTCCCAGGGAGACCTGAGGGCCCGAACTCCAGTGGTAATTGGGTAAGTTGAGTCAGGGGCCACAGAGGGCCAGCAGAAGCAGTGGCTTGTGACTTCTGGCTCCAGAGGGCCTCTGCTTCCTGATGGTTGCAGCGTCCATCCCTGGGAAGAAAAAGGGAGTCCTTCTGGGTGGGCACAAGGGCTTGGCAACTTGGAGAGTCCCTAACGCATTTCCTTTTGTGCCAATTTACTTAGTCATTTAAAATTTTATTTAATTTATTCTTGCCAAAGTCCTTCAGTGTGCATGGACGTGGTGCTACTGCTGCACAGCAGGATAATCCTCAGCAAGGTATACACAGTCAAAGTAGAACACACATTTAAAAGATTTTTATTTGCCACTACTGCTGATACTCCTATTATTACTATTATTATTTACAAAAAACTGAGAAAGCCTATTTGGAGAGAGATGCATGAGGATGTAGGAGACGATTCAAGGCTCAACAAACGTGGGTCTAGGAGAAATGGAAGGGTGGTGTCGGTCACGTTAGTCATTTGATTGCAGTGAACAGGATCCTACTGATGATAGCTAAGAAAAGAGAGTTATTCAGGTGTCACAAACATCCAAGAATAGAACATCCAAGACAGTGAAGAAGACAACAGAATAGCACGGGCATGCAGAATCACGCTAGCTTTCTAAAGGAACCAGTCACGTGAGGAAGAACTGATGCCTTTGCGCTACTGTCTTTTTGGCATTTTATGACTTTTATAAAGTCATAAAGTAAAGTTTTATAGTTTTCTTCAGATAGGTCTTGAACGTTTCTCTTTACTCTACTTCTAGATATTTTGTACGGTTTGCTGTCCTCCTGTTTACCCAAGGGTTCTTTAGTTGACTTTGCTGTTATCTAAGAAAACTGCTTTTTGTATATTTAGCTCTACAATCATCTTCTCAATCTATTATCTATCTACCTATCATCTATTTATCATCTATCTATCTATCTATCTATCTATCTATCTATCTATCTATCATCTATCTTTTTTTGTTTTCCCTCTACTGAGGATCGAACCCAGGGACTTTGCACTGAGCTACATCACCAGCTCCTTTTTATTTTGGGACAAGATCTCGCGAAGTGCTAAATTATCCATGCTGGCTTGGACCTGGGGTCCTTGCAAAGTGATGGGATTACAGGTGTGCACTACCACACTTGGATGTACCTGATCATTTTTTAGTAGATTCTTTTGAATTTCCAGGTAGACCATCCTATCACTGACAAATAACAATCATCTCATCTTTTACATGACTCTCACTCTTTTCTTTTTTCTTGTCTTGTCTTCTTATGATCCATCCTTACGTCCAAGAGGAGCCCGGGCATTCTTCCAGTCTAAATGGTAACACTCGCCAACAAAGCGTCTGTTGAAGGATCATTCCTGTACGTCATTTGTTTTGGGTTAACTGATTTTAACTCTACGTGTTTATCTTTTCTCAAGTCTTGCAGGCCTCCTATTGTACTTTTGAATGTACATATGTTATATACTTGAAAGGTTCGTCTAGATTGACCTGTGTGAATTCGTATAATCACAAGAGGAGACTGGGGAAGCAGGAAGAGTTCAGGGTTGGCTGGGGCTCATGTAGGATTTGTGCATAAGGAGAATATTCACAGTGGTATCATCCTTAAGAGATTTCCCTCCATTCTGACTCAAATCGTGATGATCGGGCTCTAGCCCCCTGCTCATTCTGCGTGGTTTGGTGCCTCAGTTAGCTGGGGCTACTGTAGCAAAGTGCCCCAGGTGGAATGGCTCCCCCTGCAGATATTTATCTCACCCTTCTGCGGGGTGGGGGTGCCAGATCAAGACGCCAGTGGACTTGGCACCTGGCAGAGGTCTTCTCTCCTGCTGGCAGCTAGCCGCCTTCTTTCCGGGTCCTCATATGGTAAGGAGAGAGGGGTGACGGAGAGGGAGGAAAAGAGGAGGAGGAGGAAGAGAAGAGAGAGAATTCTAGTATCTCTCTGTCTTCTTAGAAGGATGCTAACCCATCACGGAGGCTTCACCCCCACAACCTTCTCTAAGCCTCACGTCTTCATACCTTCATTTTGGGGCTTAAGGCCTCACCATAGGAATTTGGGGGACACAGGCATTCAGTGTGTAACATCTAGTTCACCCATTGGTCTGGTTTTCTGCAATTTCATCAGACTGGATACTAAATTTAATTTTATTTACCACCCAACTCATTTACTGCCGATCTTGGTTTATACTCCCTTCCTGCCATAGTCCCCTTCTGGTTTCTGCTCTAACTTGGCTCTGTTTTCCTGTGGCTGTGATGGAGGGTTTAAAGAGCAGCTGTTCTATGAGCCACAGTGGCTCACAAAAGACGGGGCAGTGCTTCTCGGGCATTTCCCGGGCTTCTACTGTGGCCTGTCTTCTGGGACCTCAGCTAAAGAATCATTTCGTAGGCTGCCTATAAACTGATTTACTGAGGCCAAGTTAGACAGTGTTTTTCTTGCCAAAGCCAAGTGGTGTCTTTGACTTACTGAGATGAATTCCTGCATGAAAATACCTAAACACCTAGTGATACGGATTCCAGCATGAAAATACCTGGACATTTAGTAAGAAGGATCCCTGAGTGAAAATACCTTCACAGCAGAGAAATCATACAGCATTCAATTAAATGGAGAAGAATCTGTATTTTCCTACTAGTTCTCATGCAAATGTTGCCAAAGCCAAACAGATCTCTGTGGCTGTTTACTTCCAACTGGGGCAGCCATGATCACCAGTGTCCCGGCCTCCGGCCCATCACCATGCTTTGGAACCAATATGGTGCTCATCCAACCCAGGACAGAGCTTGTGGTTGATGGTCTGATTATTACTGATCCAAATGCCTAGATAAACGAAGTCTACGACTGAACAAGTTTGGCAGGCATCCCTCTGATTTTTGCACGTGGCACTTTCCTTTTCTAGCACTTTCTCTTAAGGCAGCCAGAGTCACTTAAAAAATGTGAATCTGGTCCTCTCATCCTTTCCTGCCTTCCTGCCCCAAACCTGAATCCTTCACTGTGCTCTGAAGATAGAGCCAGCTTCCTTCATGTGGCCTCCCCGCACTCTCTGGATGTTTCTGTGGCTCGTCCCATACGCTCCCCTCCTTCCTCCTGGAGAGGTTAGAATCTGCTTCTCCAGCTTTTTCCCCTTTGTCTTTGCATCAGATGCGTTCTCATCCCCCTCTAGCTCTGACTGACATGCTGCTTCCCAGAGTGGTTTAGGTAAAACTCACTGCTGTGAAAGAACCCCCAAGTCCCTGTTGCCTGCGCCTAGAAAAAGTTTATTTTCACCTATAGCAGGTTTTGATGCTGGTGTCCTTGTGTCATCTCCATTCTCCATGCAGAAGGGGATGCCCAAGGTCTGTGAGGGACCACACCCGAAGGGGCTACATCAGTTCCACAGCAGGAAGACAGAGCCGCAGCTATTTGCCAAAAAACAAAACAAAACAAAACAAAACAAAACACACCCTAGGGAATAGCATCTAGTTGGGTTCCCTGGAGGCAGAGGGAACAGGTTTTGGGGAATGCACTGTAGTTTCTGCAATTGCCCCCGTTCCATTCCTGGAGCTCCCTCTCCCCCATCAATCTCCCTCCTACACAGCTCTCGCCACCCATGTCTGCCTCCAGCACCCATGAGGCGCTGTCCCTGATGGCTCTCATTACAGCTTCAAGTTCACACACACCGAGGTGACCATAGATTTGTTCCTTTCTCCTGGACACAGATCCACCAGGTCAGGGGCATCCCTTTGATTGGCGGAGTAGATGCCGTGTGAATACTCGTATCAAGAATGAATGAACAAATACGTACCCGCTTTGCAGAAGTCACCTCCTCCGACGTAACAGAGGGCGGGAAATTCTATGTCTCCTGTCTGTAAACAGCCAATGAGGCCTTGTCATGGCCGGAGCCGTGGCCGGCATGAAACTTTCAGTCCTTTATTCTGCTGTCTAGAGAGGGTGGTAGGAGCCACCCCAGATGTGAATTTTCTTGTCATCCCAGTTGACAGTAAACAGACATAGACTGGAAGTCGGGGCAGACAGGCAGCCCAACACAGGGGCGTTAGCAGGATACCCCAAAGATCTCAATAAATGCTCAAACCCATGGTGACATTGAGGTCAACAGGCTCCTGGACCAGCAAACCCAGGCTCTGCTTCTCTGATTTCTTCAGCTCTCCTCTTGTGTGGAGCGCATTATATCTTGACTACCAGCCTCGCTGTGGAGAGTGGACTACTTTGGCTTCAGCCTGACCTGGACACAAGTCCTGGGGTTCTGTTGGGAAAGACCACAACTTCTTCTGGCCTCAGTTTCCCTGTCTATAAGTTGAGCATCATAAAGCCACCAGGGTAGGAAGGAAAGATTTACAAGGTTGTGTTTTTGGAGTCGTTTCTGTGTTCTACGGAGCAGCAAACTACTGAGTGCTTTAGGTGCATTGCTTCATTTGCTCTGCTAGAATACACGCTACGTCTTCATTTTATAGATGAGGCAACTTGGGCTTAGAGTGGCCAAAGGATACACTCAAGGTCATATGGCTAGTGAGGGCTGAGAGTAAACTCCTCAGCTGGGTCTGAAGTTTTCGAGCCTCTCTTCGCCAGACTGAAGGATTGACTATAGAAACTTTGCAACTCCCAGAGCTTCCTGTTCAGAGGGCGCTGTTTAGATTCTGCAGTTCCCAGGGACCCCGTGATACCTCCTTCAATGATCCAAGTCCCTTGGGGTCACCCCAGTCTTTGAATCTCAATTTTTTTTTTTTTTTTTAGTATCGGTTATTGAACTCATGACCTCACACTTGCCAGGCAGGCGCTTGTGCCGCTGAGCTAAACCCCTGGCCCTGAGTCTCAATTTATTCTGTTAGAAGCTGCTAGGTTTGTGGTGCTTTGTTATAGCAGCAACAAGAAATGAAAACGGTGGCATTTATGGTGTCTTGGTCCCTGCAGCCTAGTACTTGGTGTTGCCCTGTAACTTACCTGTGCTACAAGTGCACGTCATTTTCAGCTCTGCTGGTGCAAAATCCCGGAGAGGGGAGGCTGCAGTTTGTCTGTCTGCAAAGACAGTGCTGAGTGGCTCCACTGGGCTTCAAAGCTGAGGCACAGCAGTGAGGCTACTGAGGTGACTGTCGTCAGGGATGCATGTGTGACACACTGTCCCCACAGTCCCCCAGGGAGGTGCTGACGGCTCCGAAGAGCCACAGGGCTATGGCACCTGCAGCTGCCCTGAGCAGACAATGGTGGGGAACTCTGGAGGCCGGCCTGTGGCCAGCGCTGGCTGTTACCTGGTCTTCTCCTGGGTTAGGTAGTGTCCAGCTCTTTTGTGCAACTTGTTTGTAACCAAGCCTCTAGCCCCCGTGGTGCCAGGGCTCTGAGCCAAGCTGATAAGCACTGTGGCCCTGTGCATGGCTCTGTCACCACGGAGCCAGCGAGAGGAGCTTGTAGGCTCTGCACACGTTTGTTTCCAGCCCGCAGTGGCGGTGAAATTCCTCCTCTTCCTCCATCTTCCTCTGCGGTCGGCTTCCCAGAGGGGGAGGGTGGCGTCCCTGCCGTTCTCCCGTGTGAGGTGACTTGGGGCTGTCGCGCGGGAAGAGGGATGTGTGTTAATCTGTAACCTCTGGGGGACTGCATGGGAAGCTCGCAGAGCCCTGGGCTCAGCTTTGTGTCTGGGTCCAGATGCACCAGGCACCGGCAGCTCCCCAGCGACCCCCCCACTCTCACAAGCTCTCCTTTCCGTGGCCGCTGCGCCTTCCTGCGGGCTTCAGTCCCTCTGTGTGTTCAGAGGCCGCAGAGGGTTAGAGCTGCAGGCTGCCTTAGCTCAGATGTCTTCCCGCCCTTCCTGTCGTAAATACACCGAGCAGATGGTGTGGCTGCCAGGGAGTGCTTCAGGGCCGGCTCATCTGGTGCAGCAGCACCCACCAGCCAGCTGACGCTACCCAGCCCCAATTTCCCACCAGGCGCCTGGCCAGGGGCCCTGTGATTTGCTCAGATCCCTGGGAATGGAAGTGCAGAGACCAGCAGGAGCAGTGGGCAGCAGCTCTCTCCTGTTCCACTGTGCTCCAGCCCAAGTCTCAGAAGAGTTAAGGGAGGAAGGAGGTAGCTTTCGGGGCTTAAGCTCAGCACCGATTTCCAGCGCTGGTCTCCCCCAAGAGGGCTGTTTCTCCCACCTGGACCATCTGGGTGAAGCATCTGGGTCACCTGTTACAGCACTTCCCGTGGGAGGGACACAGCTTCGTCCTTGATCAGCCATCCTCAGGGTCCTGCCCCTTCCCGCATGGTTCAGGACAGATCGCAGCCATGTCTATGTCCAGCTGTG
>RJWT010010888.1:0-23769 GCA_004365215.1 Cuniculus paca | reverse complement strand
TGAAAAATGAGACACTATAGTAGCCATTGCTCATTTCTTGTTATCCAACTTGAAGACCTGTAATGCTATTCTCTTTTATCTGGTTTTATACTACTTTGTTTTGTTTGAGTTTATTGTCTGTAAATGTAAGAACAACCATTTTGAAGAAAGCAAGAGACACTAGGGTAACCATTGTTAATCTCCTGTTGTTATGTTTTGAGAACCTGTATAGCTTGCAGTGTTCTGCTTTGAAATGCTGTATTATGTTTGACTCTATTCTGTTTTCTTTTGCTTTTTTCATTGTTTTGTTTTGTTTTGTCCTAATTTCCTTAAAATAAAAAATAAAAAAGTCACAGTAGTGACAAGATGTCAAGTATGTATTTCATGGTGTAAATTGTGATTAAGAGTAAATGTTTTCAAATTTTAATGCATTATATAAGTGTGCCACACCATTAGGATAGTGCTCATGTTTGTTATCAATAGAAGAAAAATTGGATTAGAGAAATAAGCCCTGAACATTGAGAGTACATTCAGCTGATTAGGTTCCTCAAGTGGTATTGTTTGTATTTTGTTTTTCCTTGAGACATAGTTTCCCTAAGTTGCCCACACTGGCCTCAAACTTGGGATCCTTTAGCCTCAGCTTCCCAAGTAACTGGGATTATAGTTGTACACCCCTGCATCTGGCTTCCTTCAGGTTTTTTCTTATTGTTTTATATTAAGTCAAACTTTCAAACCCTCCCATGTGTGGCATCCTAAAATTAGATTGTATATCTCATCATCAAATACAAGATTAGAAAATAATTGTCTTAGTTTTGCATGATTAAAATGGAAAATAATTCTTTAAAATAGGCTTTTGTATAATCCCTGTTACTTAGGAAACTGAGGCAGGAAGATCAAGTTTGAGGCCAGGTTGGGCAACTTAGTGTCTCAAAATGGGGGTAGTGGGGCCTTCCTCACTGTATTTGCCATTTACTAGGTTAGTGTCTTCAGCAAATCAGGCACTGTAGTCTGATCTTTAGGGCCCTGGCAACTTTGTTCTTCCATTCTATGCATACCTCCAGGGATACAGGCGAGCAGGTGAAGCTAGTTAGGTGTGCCAAAGCCAGCCTGTGCTGTCTGAGCCTACATCCTCTTCTGTCACATCTTTCATAACACACAGTGGGATGAAGTGTTTCCTTCATTGTTTGCTCATTCATGCATTCACTCCACGAACACTTACTGTTTGCAGGTCGGGGCGGGGCGGTCTTCGGCCTTCTTCTGTAAAAACAGTACTGCTGTCAGCTGTGCAGGCCAGCTGGCATCTGTTCCACTGCAGAGTGAGAGCTGCTGGGACAGATAGGCAGAGGGCAAGACAATTGGTTGAGTAGAGCCACCTGGTATGTGGGTGAGTGTGTCTAGTTGAGTCACGGAGGCATCACCATGGGATCCGTTTCTGGTCCCTGGTGCCTTCCCAGCTCTGCTTCCAGCTGCTGTGAACTAAGGAGCTTACAGTTGGTAAATGTCAGCGGCCTGGGTGTGGCTGTGAAGGTAGCATGTGGGCTGGGGCCTTCCAGTGCCTGCTTGTACCTTAGATGTTAGAAACATGTACAAATGAATAACTAGAAAGGGGTCTTTACCCTTACAGAGTTTACGACATGGAAAGGGAGCAAAGTAAAAGGCAGCAGTGAGAGTCGTGAGGACAGGGAAGAGCTCTGAGTGGAGTGAGTGGAAGCCACCAGGCATGTGGCATCTGGCATGAGCAGAGAACTGAGGATGTGCTGCCTGTCATTTTCCTCAAGTCATGCTTTCTTAGTGCCCAGGGGAGAAGGGGAGAGGGTACATTGAGGCCATGGACCCTGGCTCTGTGTGTGCCAGATGATTGAAGAGCAGTGCTTGGAGCGGTTCTTACTAACAGGATCGATCCATGGCTGCTGTTGAAGCTCCTGTGTGTGGTGTGAACATTCATACTGGACACTTCATGTGCTGATCTGTATCTGCAGCCACGAGATGATGTCTGTGCCCAGGTCATCCCTTCTCCCAGGGCATATATATTCTCTTTCTCACATTGTGCGTATGTATGTGTGTGAGGAAGCACACATGCTTATGCTTTTCAGACACATTTCTGAATGCAGTATGTAAATCGCAACTATCTTTTCCATTAAATTTCTTTACAGCAGAGATTTTACTCCACTGATAACTGTCTCTTGAGTAACTCTGAAGTGTGGGGGTTTGTGCTTTGAGGTGTAAGAGATAGGTAAGTCACGTTTCAGGCACATTCACCAAGACTAGGCGCTCTTATTGAGGAGGCAGTGTCACATCTAGGAAGCAGTGTGAGGGCAGGGGTGCAGCTCACTGCTCACTCGTTGCTGTTGGACACTGTCCCCCCAGGGGCCTCAGAAAATGAACAAATAACAAAACAAAAACAACTAGAATCTGAAGCTCCTGTCTTTGGAGCGTGGTCACACTGTGTCACCCTTTTGTTTCTCCTTCTCATTTTTTGGCAGCACTGGGGTGGCCTGCTGGCAAACCCTCCACTGCTGAGCCACCCCGGACTTCCACCTCCTCCCTTTATTCTGGGACAGTGTCTGGATACATTGCCCAGGCTGGCCATGAATTTGCAGTCTCCTGCTTCCACATTGGGAGTAGCTGGGATTACAGGTGTGAGCCACCACACCCCACTCCAGTCTGTTTTTTGTTATTAAAGATCATTGTGACCTTAAGGAAATTAAACTTTCTAGGTTTCATTTCCTTCAGCTTCAAGATGAAAACAAATATTGTTTTACTAAATAATATTTAATGTTACTTCTAATTTGAAAATACTGTAAATTAAATTTGACTGTTCTTCCCAAGTTTTCTGTAGGACAGTGGAAATTAAAAACACTTTAAAAAGTGCATCGAGGTAAACTTGATGAGCTGTTCAGAGCAGGGCAGATGGTCCTATCAGCCCTGGCCCTGCCAGTCCACCTGGAGAGCTGACCTGCGCCCCAGTGGCAGCACACTCATCTTCTCTCAGCTGTGAGGATTCTGGCTGGTGCATAGCGTGTGGGCAGAGGGTACTGAAGCAGAGGAGCAGGAGTTCAGAGGAGGTAGAGCTGCCGTGGGGCTCATGGCATGGGCTTTTAGACAGCAAGTGCCTTGTAGGGCATCTCAAGAGTTTGAGGCCAGTCAGTATAGTCCTTTCCCTCACAGAACAACACAGTGTGCAGATAACCAGGTTTCAAGATGGTGGAGATGCAGACAGGAACACCCCATGGACAGGAACACCCCATTGTGAGCCTCTAGTGACCATGCTGCTTTTAGTGGCCCATGTGTCCCACCTGGAACCCCAGGGCCTAACCAGTCTTGGAGTTTTCAGACCTTCAGAGTTAATAGACATGAGGCTGGAGAAATGGGTGGTTATAGGCAGCTAAATTTTAACGTTTCAGTTTAGATGGAGGTAGGGAACACTCCAGGTGGAAAGGGTAATTCCATGTGCTGACCACCAGATGGTGCTTGAGGCCAAGGACAAGTAGGTGCTAGTGCAGGAGTGACTGCTGCTGACAAGGGCTAGAGTAACTGCCGATGTTGTTTGAAAAAACTCCTGAAGGAGGTTGCCAGGATGTGGACTGGGCTGAGCACGTGAGGATGATCTAGTAGCAGTCAGCACTCGTGGAAATGTGGAAATTGGATGGACAGTGGAGGAGTGGGTAGAATTTGACAGCATTAAAATAAAAAATTAAAGGTTAAAATAATCTCACAAGACTTGTTGGGAGAACCAGTACAAAAGTAATGTTCATTTTCTCAATAAATAGCCAAAAGATTTGTTTTTGTTTTTTGCAGTCCAGGAGTTTGAACTCAGGAGCCACTGAGCTACATCATTAGTGCTTTTTATTTTTTGAGATAGAGTCTTGCTAAGTTGTCCACGCTGGGCTCCAACTTGCAGTCCTCCTACTTCAGTGTCCAGAGTAGCTGGGTAACAGCTGTGTACCTGGCAGAAAAGTTACATTTTTTTGATGAAAATCAATAGGGGTTCTCTTGTGTACATATTTAGTGTCCATGGATTACTGACACTGTCGAGGGCATGTCTTATAGGCAGTTAATATGGGACAGCCAAAGTGGTCAGAGGTTGAAAATGAAGTATATTTTGGCCTTTTAGTTCTCCCTGGAAGATTCTTTATACAGCAAAACTTTATTGCCAAGGCAGGTGACTTCCAGGTTTATTGACTCAAGCTCTGAACCTGAATGTGTGTGGCCACATCCTTTCCCTAACACCTTTTCCTTTAGTGTAGTATAAATAGGTGTGTGGTAGCCCTAGAATAGTTTGATTACCCTTAATGGTCGTAGGTCAACATTAAATGTGATTGTTTCACACATGGAAGTGAAGGTACAAATAAGTTGTTCTTGACCTTGGTGAAACCTGCTACTAAGCATTTTGACATTAGGTTCATTTCTTAGAATTTATTTGTTGTCTGGATGTGATGGTGCACACCTGTAATCCCAGCACTTGGGATGCTGAGGCAGGAGAATCACAAGTTTGAGGCTAGCTGGGACTCAATAGGGAGCTCTTATCTCAAAGACCACCTCCCCACAAAAGTTTTTCAATCTGAGTTATAGTCAGTCATTCTTTTCAGAAGCAACAACTTCTATGATGAAGGCTCAACATAACTTACTTTTTAAATTGAATGTGTTTTCCTTTTTTCTGCAGAATAGTCATAGGCTCTGGGTAATCAGACCCCTAAAGGGATATACCATGTACCCTAATTTCTGCATTTCTCTTCTATTCACAAGGAATGTGAGTAGTTTACCCAGAATCCTTGGGGTGGGGAAGAGAATGTTGGCTCCCAGAGCCCACTGCTTTAATCTACCCAGAGCACTGAGAGGATGTCCTACTTTTAGTCTCACAGAGGACAGACCAAGGTCAGGTATGACTACTGGAACCGTTTGCGTTCTTTTCAGGCATCACAGTACAGCATTTTACCTCAAGATGATTTGGCAAGTTAGCACAGAATTAAGTTTAGTACGTATTTGTTAAAAGTTGACTTACATGGATGTTATATCATCATGACCTGTGATCCTGTTCATCCATATGACCAGATTAGATATCTCTTTGAACTTTGACACTTCAGGGTCAAAATTAATATACACTATGGATTGATTTGTGTCTCTCTGTTTGTAGACGGACTTTGAAATATCTTTTTCCTAAATAGAATTGTTTTAAATATATAAATGTTTGATTTAAAAATTAGCCTAGCAAATCTTCTATAAATAGAATTAGCAAAGATTTATTGGTTTATATGTACTATAAAATATTCTTATCTCTAGGTAAAGATCAAGCCAAATGTTTATTAAGAATGGAGGAAGTACATTTTATCACAGTAACATCTTACTGGGTTAAGAAGTTATGGCTAAGATTTAAAAATTGTAATCATGAGGAAGCTATGAGGAAGAATTTTAAAAACTTGAATTTCAAAATGAGTCCCTTGCAACACAAAATGACTTTTGGTCAACAGACCACTTGCTGTTGCCAAGTGACTAAGGAAGACTCAAAACTGTTAGGTCTGAGAGGGAACTCTAATCAAAGTCCTCTATTTTTTTTTTTTTCGGCACTGGGGATTGAATCACGACCTTGCACTTGCTGGGCAGGCGCTTAGGCCGCTGAGCTAGATCCCTGGCCCTGGTATTTTTTTTTTTTTAGTATATGTGCTGCTGAAGTGAGGTGGCCCTGGTATTTTTGAGACAGGGTCTCACTATGCCGTTCAGGCTGGCCTTGAGCTCACTCTGTAGCCCAGGCTGGTCTCGAACTTGCAACAATCCGCCTGTCTCAGCCTCCCGAGTGCTGGGATTATAGGCGTGAGCCACCACGCCTGGCCAAAGCCCTCTATTTTTACAGGCCCAGAAGTGTTGAAACCTGCCCAGGGTCCGGCAGCTAATTACGGCTCCAGGGACTCCTTTGAATCTACGCTAGGTATCCCTACCTCTGCCCTGCTGGTCATGGCAGAGATGTGGAGAGCACCAGTCCCGTCAAGCTAGGGGTAGGAGAGGGGTAGGAAAGTTTCTCTTTTTAAATGTTGGTTGCCAGAACACCTTGTTTGATTGAAGGCAGAAATCTAAGAGCAATGACAGTCTGATAGCATCCCTTTGGTTTCTTATGTTATTATTTTTAAGCAACTCCTCCCATGTTTTTCAGATGGATAGCAATAAAAATAAAATAATTTTCTAGAGTCATTTCTAATATTGTTTATCATTAAAATATGAATGACAATGTTCTCTTTCTTGGCTGTCCAAATAAAACAATAAAAAGATTATTTACAGTGCCTGGAAAAACAAGACTTCTTGTTTAGTGAGGTGATCAATTATACAGTCTTCTTGGAATTACTTCTGCATTGTCAAGTTTAAGTTGTGGAGGGAAAGAAAGCCCATTACTAACACCTCACATTAACCACAATATAATGTTGTAGAACTGGAGTTAAGAAAGAGGAATGAAGGCAAGAACCATTCCTGTTATCTTCCTGACTTGTGAAGCCAAGAAATACTGAATTTTAACAAACCATTAATAATTGGGGCTCTTTTCCATGCAGTTGGTAATATTCTCTGCAAAAATGTTTACAGGTTTGATACCCTGTTTTTCAAAACGAGGTAATTAGAACTTGGGGAAAATTTTAAACTTGTCTAAGACCAGACTCTCAGCTAGTACATGGCTGAGTCTGTCCCAGGGGGCCAACCTTTTCACTTGCCTTGGGCCACATTGAATGAAGGAATTGTCTTGGGCTGCATATAAAACATAGAACATTATTAATGTATATATAGCTAAAAAAACCTTTATTATATTTTTATCATAATATTAAATAAAAGAGGGCAAGCCACCAATAGCATAGACACCCTAATATTGATAGCTTTTGACACGCACTTGGTGTGAGGAGCCCACTACAAAATCATAGAGGCTGGACCACCCTAAAAGGAGCTCCATTGTCAAAAAAACTGGGAACTTCCCAACTAATATTCCTAAAACAAACAAGTTAAAGCAGTTGGTCTTAATTAATTGAAGCAAGATTTGAACCTTGATGGTTAATACTTAAAGTAGAAACTTAAAGAAAAGGGAAAAAAAAGTTTTCCATTGCTTTTCTGTCCACTGTCAAAAAACTGTCAGTCTTCACAGTCCACCCCTACCCAGTGCTTGTAAGTAGGAAGTCAGAGTAAATGGCTTATCTGCTTATGTCTGCTGTTACTGGCAGGTAATCTGGTAGTTAGTAGCAGTGAATTTTTTTTTTCTCTGCCAGGTTGTTACCCATCTGGAAGGGTTAGATAAGAGTGCTAGCGTGTTACCTAAAAACATTTGATTTTTCCTTTTGAGCTGTCCACTAACACAAAAGTCGTGCTTTTGATGCTACTTTCTGCTGCCACGAATCTTAGAAGAGTGATCTAGCCACCATCTGTAAGGCCTAGTATAGACAGTACAAGTCAAAGGCTGACTTGAATGGTTTACATGCCTAATCTTGAGCATGAGATGCTGGGATTCTTTGGGATGCTAAATAAATTTAACTTCCCTGGATTCCACCAAAAACTCCACATCAAGTAGATTCCTGGCATCAGTATTTCATGAAGAACCCCAAAGGTCCACAAAAATCATGAATTGCTTCACACGTCCATGTATCCTCCAGGGGCCTTGCTTGCTCTTCTCTTCCTGTTCTCATGTATGTGCTGCTGAAGAGAGCACTGAGGTGTCCTTTTACATTGGCAGTGGGATACTTAGTTACATCCAGCCACCAACCTCATCCCAGTCATGTAGTTTTCTTATTAAATTGTGGTCTCAGAGCAACACACACACAGTCCAGTTCTGGTTATAGTGTAACAGAAGTAGAGCCAGCACTTCCCAGAGTCTACGGAGTTCAGTAATTTAGTGGTTTGTTAGGTATAGTACTTTTGCCTTATGCTCATTTCTCTTTTAAAAGTTGTCTTTAATGGCTGTTTGGTTCAACCAACAGTGATTGATTTCACAATCTTATTAAAATTTACAGTTTTTTTGAAAAGTATTATTCTGAAGAGCTAGTAGCTTTTAGAAAAAATTGAAGTCTTTAGAAAACTTTGATCATATAGTGAAAAGTTGTTTTTGTGAAAGCATTAGTATTTGACACTTGAATTTTGCTTTTCTGTCTTCAGAGAAGATTTTTTATATAGAAATACTATTTGATTTTTTTTTTCGTACCGGGGATCGAACTCACGACCTTGAGCTTACCAGGCAGGCACTTACACTATGAGCTAAATCCCCAGCCTTGATATTTGCCTTTTAAGCCAGAGCCTTAATCAGATGCTGATACTTTAATTTTAGCAATTGTCAATGCCATGTAATGTGAAAGATGTTATGAGGAAACATAGTAGTCACGGCTCCTGGGGGCCCTCTGCTGGTGCCTTCTGGTACTGTACCTGGTATCCTTTGATATACGTCTGTGGTGAAGTTTAAAACTGATTTTCTTGGTTAACCCTAACCCCAAATCTTATTTTTAACCAGCAGCCAGGTATGGAACCAGTTCTTAATAAATGCTGGCTAAATCATGATCTTTACAGAGACTCAGTGGTTAGTGAATAACTTAAGGGTTATTGGATTCCAAATAATAGCCAGTTGACAGTCTATTTTATAAACCCAACTTAAGTGTATTTACCTGTTAAAAATTGTAGTTAAGGAAACATTAAAAAACCTCACTCTTCATTCTTTGCCTTTGTTTTTAGAATATATCTTATGATAACATGAACTCAAAACAGTTCCTTTATTTGGCTGTGTTAAAGCATTTTGGTAGTTTTAGTATGATCTAAACAATAAAACCCTTGAAAAATTAATTTGAGGTAAAGATATTACATTTTAAATATTAGTTGAATTGGATGTCTCTTTTGGGGTTTTTTTCCTGTGTGACCCATTCTGAGGAACCCTTGCACTGAACTCAGACTTGTGATTGTCCTGCCTCAGCTTCTCAGAGTGCTGGGATTACAGGCCTGTGCAACCACACCTGACTCATCTTAGACCTTTAAATGTGATAAATTCAGTCAAAGTAGGTTTAACTTTTAGATTTATTTTGGGAGGATAATGAAAGGTCGCTTGAGATTTTACCCCCAGTGGTTGTATGTATATGCACATACATGATTGTAGTTTACAAAAAGCTCCATGTACAGTGTGAGCATGACCATCCATTTTTCTGTTAGGAGCTCTACATTTTTATCAAGAAAATATCCGTTGTTCTGATGTTTTGAAAGGTTACTGGGGTGCCACTAGCACTTATGTTAAATAAACATTTACGTACACATTGTTAAGGATACACTAATGATTAGTGTTTAACATTTGTGGAGTATCCTTAGTCGCAGATGTAGGCTCCTATGATCCGATATTCAGAAAATGTAGGAAAGGGAATTGTATGTCTAGACTCTCATCTTCCAAGTTACTCTGTTCTCCAGCCTCTTGAGTGCATGTCTAATACTGATGTGTTTAGTTATAAATTACACGTTTAACCCATGTATGATTGTTCTTGTATATTAGGTACATCACATAACACAAAAATAAAAATTAAAAGGATAAATAAATAAATGGTACTTACAGTGTTTTCTTAGCACAGTCCATTGGATTGTCTTGTTGTATACTCAGGTATGTATTTAGACCAAGAAAGAAGAAATTTTCCATAAGGAACTTTTTTTTTTTGAGTCTTACTCTGTAATTTAAGCTGATCTTGAACTCACTACATAGCCCAGGCTGGCTTCCAACACTCAGTGATCCTCCAACCTCAGGCTCCTGTAGGCATGTGCCACAACACCCAGCTCCAGGAACTTTTGAATAGCATAAAAATCATTTACATTTGACTTAGTATGTAACATCTTACTCTGTACAAGAACAGATTTTACAACAGAATTGCCTGGCTTTGAGACAGCCTGACTGCAGTAATTTCCTAGAATTCATCAAACAAAAGCTGGGAAACTATATATCCATATACCCATGATTCCATGAGAGAGCTAGACTTTTATAATGATGGAAGAAAAATTGAAGAAAAAATACTATTTTGTTACTATGAATGTAATTGTTTATGACAAAACATTTTTAATAAGCTTCCTTCCATTTTACATATTTCTTGGGGGTCATACATTCTTTTACATAATTTGTGATGAAGTATATCAATCATAAAATTAGAATCTCTTTAAGCAGATAGGTATCTGTACTATCAGTAGGTTCTTTAACAGTTGGTGAAGAACCTTAGAATAAGGTGAACTTCAAGTTTCTCAGCATAAAAACAGAATGCAGGCTGTTTTGTTCTGGCCAAAGTTTAGTTCTGTGAAAATGGGAGTGTCTTGGCTACTTTTCTTCACTGCTGAGACAAACACCTGACACCCAAAATTAAGGAAGAAAAGGTTTATTTAGCTTACAGTTCTGGAGATTTCAGTCCATAATCAGCTGGCTCCAAAGCAGAGTGGCGTGGCACTGGGGCAACACTTCAAGGCAGCAGCCAGAGCAAAAGAGCAAAGGCCAGCCTCTTCTCTACCCTTAAATTGTACTCACCACCACCACCCCTTCACAGGGTGGGTGTAGCACCCACAAGATGTCCTTGGCCTCTTTTGTACAGGATGAGGATATTTACAAAGTAAGAACCCTGGCTCCCTGCTGAGTCTCTCAGTTAAACTTTTAAACTTCTCAAGTTGACACAATGTATTAACCATAACAGGGAGTGAAGGTTCTCTGATCTGAGAGTAGCCCAGGAGCACTGAAGACACAGCGTAAGTCACCTACATCAGTTCTGCATTTGCTTACAGTGCCTGTATGTCACTTTCTGTTTTTGTATCAGGGCACAGAGATTTCTGAAATGGCACAGAAATCCAAGACAGCTTTGACTTTTATGTCTTATTTTCATCAGTATGAGGATTTGTAGCTTTAGTATTTAAATGAAATAAGTGATTAAAATAAAGTCTACTTTTACATTTAGACGTATAAGTACCCTGGCACCGGGGATCGAACTCACAACCTCATGCTTGCTGGGTAGGCACTTACGCCACTGAGCTAAATCCCCTGTCCTAGATGTATAACTCTTATATGTAGCCTATCTTTACTAGGTAGTTAATTTTTTTACTATTTTAATGGGATTCCTTTTGAAATTAGGTTAAAAAAACAATTTTTTAGCTACCAATAAACTGTCAAAAGAAATTTTCTAAGAAGTATTAACGTTCAGAGTGAAAAATATTGTCATCCCTTTTGTGTAATTGTGAGTGTTTCAAAGGCATATGAATACCGTTCTATAAATACTATCTTTCTCTTTCCTTCATTGTACCCAGTGATTCTTTTCTTCCCGTCAGTTGTATCTTGGGTCATTCACTGTGGCTTCGTAAATCCTGTATTGTCCTAGTACCATTTAAGAAATCTCAGCTGGAAACTCCGAGAAGCAGTCTAACAGAGGAAGACTGAATTGTGACCTTAGCTCGGTGGTGAGGCTACCGGAATACGTGAAAGCAAGTTCTGTTTTTTCAGATACGTGTGTATGTCCTTAATCTTTCTGTTGAAACCAAGATTTTAAAAATCATCATTTTGCTTTTCAACACTAGGAATATGGAACATTCTACTTGTTTATCTGTTATTTTTTTTAAAAATGGTTTTTTTGGTACCAGGCATCGAATTCAGAACCTTGCGCTTGCCAGGCTGGTGTTGCACCCCTGAACTATATCCTTGGCCTCTGTTACTTTAAATTTTGTATTTCGGGAAGGTGTTTACATAGACTGACTTACTTTTATCTTCCAATTTTCAAAACTTTCACACACAGATATTTTCTTCAACATATCTAACCCAAGGAAGATTTATTTTAACTTTGTGTTTATCACATAGTAGAAAATATTTTAAAAGCCTGGTTTTAATAGCTAGAATCCCCATTCCATTTCCCACTTTCCTCAGGCACCACTTTTTGATCTTTTACTGTATTGTAAAATTTATCTAAATAACATGTTCATACTGCTATTGTTGTCATTTTACATAAATTGATTCCCCACAATGAAAATGGTAATTAGCTCTCAATCTCTTTTGCTCATATCTTTAATTGTTTTATTAAATTTTAGCTAAATTTCAAATATGCTGTTAACAATATGCCACTGTAAATATATTTCCAACCTGAGCCTGAGGAATGATTCCCTCTCACTCAGTTCTTTTCCTTGCAGTCACTGCTTTAATTGTTGTTTATAACTATCATTGATCAACTCCAAATTTTGAAAAAACCCAGAACCTCGCAATATTTTCAGAACATCGTGTCCTCTTCTCAGGTTTGTCTTTTCCTTAGAGATGTCTTTATGAGACTTTCACTTCTCCCATCTAAACCTATTGCTTTTCATAGCTTGTGCACACCTTTTGTCCTGGTGCCTTGGTCAATAAATAATGGATTTATTTCCTCTTTACTCCTTTATCCCTTTATTTTCATGAGGCATATTCTCCAAAATCTTTATAGAAAAAGGAGCAGAAATTATACTCATTTCAGAATTTCTTTGTTTTACCTTTATATTTCATTGGTAGTTAAGACTGGGTGTTAAGTTTAGTTGGACATAATTGCCCCACGGAATTTGGTAAAAGCAGTGTACTGTTGTTTTCTAGCTGCTAGTATTGCTTTTGGAAAGTCTGGTGCCATTCTGATTCATGATCATCTTGGGACACCTTGTTTTTCTCTGAAATTTAATGCCTTCTCTTCCTGTCATCCTGGAGTTGCACAGTGCCATGACTTAGTTTAGGCCTTTTTTGTCATTTGTGAGGCTAAGAGCTTGTGGGTCCTTTCGACCTGGAAAACTCAAAAACAGTTTTAGAATGTCTTATATTTTTATTATTACATATTTAAATTTTTTATTATGTAAAAATTTGGTCATATAAAAATAAACTACCTGTAAAGCCAGGTGTGGTGGTACACACCTATAATCCCAGTGCTTGGGGGCTCAGGCAAGGGGATATTTGTGAGTTCAAGGCTGGCCTTGGCTATGTAACAAGATCCCTTCTCAAAAAAACAAACTACAGTACCTGTGAACCTACTACACAACCTAAGAAAGGGAACATTACTATAACTATGCTCTTATAAATACTTATATTTCTGTTACTGCCCTACTTTGTATTTTATGTCCTTTACTTTAAAAGACAATTATACAGTAAAACCTTGGATCGAGAGTAACTTGTTCTACTAGTATTCTGCAAGATAAGCAAACATTTCTAATAAATTTTAATTTGATAAATGAATGATGTCTTGCAATATGAGTAGTATGTGATGGTGATGTCACATGATCACACCTGAACCAACCGTCCTCTCTCTTTCTCACTGTGGGGATAATGGGAGATCCTCTCTGAAAAGAAAGGTTATAGAGGAAATCATCTGTGGAGGAAGAAGAGAAAAAAGCAGAAGAATCCTTTACTTTGAATGAAATTAGAGAGACGTGTAAAATGTAGGAAATAGGGCAAAATTCTGTAGAAAAGTATCACCCAAATAAGGCTATTAGCAGTGCATGTGATGAATCTGTTTAATGACAGTGTAATGCCACATTTCCATAAAATTCTTAAAAGGAGATAAAAGCAAGTGTTATTAGATAGGTTCCTTGATAAAATTGCACCAAAAAAAATTCCACTGAGCTGGTAGATCACAGTGATTTTGTTGATACTGAAAGTCATGCTACACAGTAACCCTCCTCTCTCTTGTCCTCCCCCCTCACACCAGCCATAGATTTTCAAAGGTAAGTGCAGGTTATTGTTAATTTTTCTTTATATTTTGTATTTTCTATATTATTTTGTGTTATGTTACAGTATTGTAATTTTACATGAATATTTTTGGGTTGTGGAATGAATGAATCATCTGCGTTTCCATTATTTATTATGGAGAAATTTGCTTTGACATACAAGTGCTTTGAATTATAAGCATGTTTACAGAATAAATTATGCTCACAAACCAAGGTATTACTATGTATTTTTTGACATTAAACAAACTATTGTTTAGTTGTGCCTGTTTGGGAGTTTATTTTATAAACAGAATCATACCTTATGTAGTCTTCTAGGATTTGCTTTTTATGCAAAAATATGTTTTTAAGATTGATCCGTGCTGTGACATATAGCTGTAGCTCATTTGTATTATTTAATTTCTCCCCATCTTTATTTGTGTTCTTTTTTTTGATCGATTATGTCCCTGACTTATCTTTTTGTGGATCATGTTGTTTTTTAAGAAAATTTTCTATTTTTTTCTTTGTTTTTTGTTCTAATTTTTAGAGACGTTCTTAAAACTTGTCTTCTAATCCTTTTACTAAATATTTCTGCTCTCATATTTCTAATTTTCTGAGTTTTTTAATTCGAATTTTTAAAATAGCATCCAGTTCTTATTTTATCATTTTGCTTTCATTCTGTTCTATTATGTCCTGCCTGTGGGATATTTTCTTTTGTTTTCTATACTGTGCTAGTCTCTTCTTTCTTTTTTTCACCCCCGTGGGTATTTTTGATGCCACAGGAGGCATCCAACAGATAAATTCCAATCTTGTATACAGTGAGAAAAGAATCACAAGTATACATCCAGTGGTGAATGAAAGGTGACTGCATTTATTGAAGATAGCCAGAAAACATGCTCAGGGCAGATCCAGGCCACCAGAAACAAAAATGTGGCATGAACAAAAAATATAGCCAAGAGGATAGGCAAAGCAAAAAACTCAGAGTTAAAATTAGGTTTTTAGATTTCCAGAAAGATGCACTCTGGCCTGCACCTCACTGGCTCTCTAGGTTAGTTTGACAGGAGTGATTAACAGGTGCAGAGTCATCCTGAGTCAGGGGCTTTCAGCAACCTGCAGTAGACAGAGGACTGGCTCTGGGCTGTTGTTCAAACTCAAATGGGTGGAAGGAAGTGGTCTCGCAGCACCCACTGTGCTACCTGTACTGTTGTGTGGTCTGTCTTTATGTTAGAGACTTTCTTAAATATCTGGTCAGTCCTGGCTTTCTCCTTATACTTGGTGGAGGCATTGAGACCATATGGGAAGCTCTCTTTGTGAGGGCTTGTATGTGGATAGGTTTTCCTATAGAGTACTGGGCCAAGGCCTTGTTTACCGTTTGGAGCCCAGATTTCCATGGTGAAGGACCAGAGATTTAGCTCAGTGACTTAAGTGCCTGCCTGGAATCCATGGTGTTATTTTGTTTTGTTTATTTTGTATACAAATCTCATGTGAATTTTCTTGAGTTGGCAGAGGAACTTTAAAATAAGATGACTGTTGCAGGGTTTATTATAGAAATAAAATATTCAAGAACAATAGGAAAAGGAGTGACAGCGCTAATGGGTTACATTGTTTTGAAGGACTAACTGGAACATTGCTGAGGCAAAGTGTAATAAGGTAAGAATATATATTGTAATTTTCAGAATAACCACTCAATAACAAAAATGTCCAACAAACTAATACAGAAAATGGAATAAATAAAAGCTACTTAATTAATAGAAAAGAATAAAGAATAGATACAACAAGTACAAGCCAAGGCAAAACAGAAGTAAAGGGATAGGAAGGTAGAATGCAGTTGTCCCTTATCTTGGAAAAAAAAAAGGTGAAACAGCTGAAAGTGTGACTCATAGTGGAGTCTCCTTAGATTCAATTCTTAGTACTCAGAGGGTTGGGGGGACCACAATAGAGCCAGCTGACCATAGGCTGAAGCCTGTGAAACTGAGCCAAAGTAAACCCTTCCTCCTCTAAATTGCTTATGCCATACATTTTATCAGCACCAGAAAGCTAACACACTTGTATAATTAAAAAATAAAAAACCAATGCTCACAGTTTTATTCAGCTCAAAAAAAAAAAAAAGAGATTGGATTGGAGTCTAGAAACTTTGTTTTTTATACTTACGTGTCCCACAGGTATACTGATTGACATTCTTTTCAATTTTCTGAGCCTGCTACCTTGCTCTAGAGCTGGCAACCAATAATTAATTGCCTCCTAGAAGTCAAGTCAAGAGTCCATGACTTCAGATGCTGAAAGTCTGGAAAGAGAGAAAGTCTAGGCTATATAACCTTTCAATCCTCTGATATGGAATTAGTATTCTATGATTTGACCAGAATTATACTCATATTCAGTGGCCTGAGGTTAATATAACAGAGACTTCCAAATGACAACAAAAAAGCTGTCAAGTGTTAAAGTTTTCCTGTGTGGACACTGGTAAAATAACTTTTAAAATCAGAAGCAGATTTTATGTATTCATTCAGAAGGTGATTCAACTGTAGAAGGAAGCTCTTTTGGCATTACACAATCCTGTATTTAACAATCTTTTTCTCAGCAATTCTTTTATTATAACTTTTATAATCTTGAAGCGATTCTTTCTTCTGAAGTGTTTCATGCATTTTGCATGACATCTGATGTGATCAGCAGCAAAGGTGGCAGTGAAGTAGTAACTATGATTTATAACCATCTTGTAATCTAAAAACAACAGGGATTTTCTTCTCTGTACAGGCAGCGATGAGCATTGATTTTTGGGATAAGTCTCTCACAAATTAAATACAGTCTGACGAATGAGTTTCTTTCTGGAGAACATTCATAAGTTGGATCTGTTTATAAGTCCAACAAAGTGAGTCTTACACACCTTTGACACAAATATACAATGTAAAGCATAAAAAAACCTAATGTACACAGAAATACTGTAAATTATTTTTACTTTACAGTTACCTTAAAATGGTAAGGTAGACAGGTGAGCTAAACTAGCAATGTTGCTAATGTGAGATCAGTTCATCTGTGAAAGTTCACACCTCAAATGTTCCTAAATTAGGAACTTACTGTGATAAGATTCAATCTGAAATGGCTCAAGGAGACTTACACATTTTATGTTACTATAAATAAGTATTTTTTGTTAATCATATGCAGAAATTTAACATGATGAGCTTACCAAGAAAAATAGTTGGGTTTTTCTTTGGTAAATACTAAATTATGTTCCTTTACAAACTTCTTAGAAAAACGTTTTGAAACATTATAGGTTTGCTTTGTTAGCATAGTTTTTTTTTCTGTTAAAGAGCACAAAGATAACTCATTTTAAACATTCAGTAAGAAGCCATACTAAGTGGTAATCAAAGAAGACAACATTATATCACTATAAAATTAGTACTGTTTTAATGTTAATATAGATAGTACAAAAATTAGTGCAGTTTAAATATCAGAAATAAGATTGAAACCTAGAATGAGCTGTACACAAAGTAATTCTAGTCTTGTGTCCTCTAAAAAGAAAGATCACAATTCATTTTTTTGCCTATTTATGAATAAAGTTTTGTTTGTTTGTTTTTGTACCTGGAATCAAACTCGGGGCCTCGCACTTGCCAGGTAGATACTGTGCTGCTGAGCTACATCGTGGCCCAAAGTTTTTTTTAATACAAGGGAAAAAAAGCCCAGGTGGAAATTTATCAAAACACTAGTAGTAATTATTTCTGCATGGTTATATTATGAATAAATTCTGTCTTATTCTTTATGTTTATTCAGTTTTCTAAATTTTTATGGGGAACATACATTAAATATATATTAAATATAAATATTAAAGAACCATTTATAAACAGAAGATAAATGACAAAAAGCCAATAAAGTTAACTCTTACAGTGGAAAAGTAGAAGAAATTAGCTGAAAACATGAGAGAGTTTATAGATAGGGGACATAAATGAGAGAGAAAGGCAGAAATCCACTGTCTTAGATATTGTAAACGGTTTATAGAGCATTGAACACTGCTGTATATTTTTGAGCCATCATTCAGCAAATACTATGATGAATCTGATCGGATCTCTGCCCCTGAGAAACTCACATTCTGATGTGCAGATTTGGACAGGCAACTTGCAACATAGTATAAGGAGAAAGAATGGACTTACTGTAAGGTAGGAAAGGAGGGGTGAGGGTTGACAGAGAAGGCTTTCCTCCTAAAGGAGCGGAAAACTAAACAGATTTTTGGGGATTACAGTGAGAATAGTGTGAGCTCTGTACAGAGGCAAAGTGGACATCAGCCCATGAAAACCTTGTAAACTATGTCAGGGACTTGATTTTATAGTGGTTAAGTATTTCATAGACATAATCCCGCTGGGTGTTCTTTGCTACACAGGAAGTACTGTAATAATTATGTAAGTTTTCTTGCACTTAGTAGGCACATAACAAACACAAATGTAATGAATGGTTATATACTTAGTCATACTGAAAGGTTAAATACCAATGTGCTACATTTACTGGAGAACAATGTCAGTAATCAAGGAGGCTGGCATTATATAAATACATGGAAGGATATAGAATAAACGAGAGGCAACTGAAAGAGGTTTAAAAGCTAGCTTTGTCTGATGATGATAATGTTTTAAGGATTTTTTTTTAAAAGATAGGTGAGAGCTAGGAATGTAGCTCATTTAGCATGAATAAATCCCTAGGTTCCATGCCCAGCCCTGCAAATATGTACACACACACACACACACACACACACACACACACACACACACACACGTATCTACAGTGGCATACCCTGACATATGCACCAAATGAAAAAACAAAAATACTATACAAAGATTGGCTAGGATGTAGAACAAGTGAAACAAACCATCCATATGTTACTATAAGAATGTAAATTGGTACAGCTACAGTGAAAAGTGTTTACTGATACCTGCTAAGCTTAAACATTGTTCAGTCTATTTAGGATTTCTGTTTCTAGGCTGTAATACATGGGAGAAATGTGCATTATGTGAACTCTGAAAGAATGTATGAAGAATTTTATAGCAAATTTATAATAGAGAAATGTCAATACAGCACAGATTGAGAAGCAGAATAGATAAATTTCATTCATTCATAACAGTGGACTATTCATATAATGGAATACTGTGTAACAGTTTAAAAAAAAACTGCTAGACACAACTGCATGGGTGAATTACAAAGATAAGTAAAAGACATACAAAAAATTGTCTTCTTTCCTTTTTTTTTTTAAAAAAGACAACATCTCCCTTAGTCCTTTAGTTGTCCAGCCTGGGCTAGAGCTTACAGTCTTCTAGCCTTAGCCTCCCAGATTGTTTTATAAGGGTAGGCAAATTTAATGCATTGCAATAGAAGTCACAGATATGGTTACTTCTGGGATAGAGAAAGCAGTAAGGAGATTAGGGACCTTCTAGGGCTGAAAATATTCTGTATTTTAATGTGGACACAAGCATTCTGTATTTTCATATAGTTGTGGGTATAGCACTATGTATATATATGTGTATGTACAGTGAATGTGTGTGTATATACAGGGATGTAGCTCATTTAGCATGCAAAAACCCCTGGGTTCCAAGCCTAGCCCTGTAAATGCGTGGCACAATTACAGTGGTATGCCCTGACATGCCCACCGAATTAAAAAAACAAACACATTGTACAAACATTGGCTAGGATGTAGAGCAAGTAGAACCATCTATATGTTAACTATAAGAGTATAAATTGGTACAGCCAATTTATATATATATATATATATATATATATATATATATATACACACACACACACTCACTATACAAACACATATATATACTCACGTATATACACATACACATTTCATTAATGAAGTTGACTTCATACAATGGAATAGTAGTATATTGCAATAAAGAACTGTTACAGTTATGTGAATGAATTGTGAAAATATGAACAAAAGCGTATATATGCTATGTGTATATATAT
Source organism: Cuniculus paca (assembly GCA_004365215.1). Classification (NCBI taxonomy): domain Eukaryota; kingdom Metazoa; phylum Chordata; class Mammalia; order Rodentia; family Cuniculidae; genus Cuniculus; species Cuniculus paca. Next base: position 4,194 of record RJWT010010888.1, on the reverse strand, counting down.
CATAAATTTATTGCTGTACAGTTAAGATCTATACTTCAAGGAACCATCTTCAGAGAAAATCTAGTAATAGAAAATGTGTAAAGTAAGGGCATATTTGGAAAATTAATTCTTGACTACACTCTCCATAAGAGATAACAGAAGAAGATGTGGAAATTCCATTTCTGAAAAATACTTTTATAGACTAGGCGATAACCATGTTCAGTAGGTTAGTAGCATTGGTATAAGGAGCTAATCAAAAGCTTCTGGAAACTACTTTCTCCTCCTTTCCCTCTCCCTTTTTTCCTATCATGCATTTACTACAGGCAGTATATGACATGAAGTTTTTTAGGGAAATGTATGTTTAGGTAGAGCCTAAAACATTACTTTTATAAAAGGAAGCAGACCTAATTTAGCTTATTTGGAAGAGCTATGTCTAAATCACCAAGATGAAAGACTTACTTGGCAACTCTGCTGCTTTTCTAAATTAATTGTTAAAATTAGTTACAGAATGAATGTAGTTAGGCACTCATTTTTTGATTATCAACATCATTTAACTTTTTGCTACTTACTAAATTATACTACTTTCAGGGAAATTTATAGTGATAGGCTTTTTGGAAATTCTTCTCTCTTCTAGCTTTAAGGACACTCTATAACTAAGATAACCCTATCTTCAAAAGAGAAAACCTATCTCATTCTTTGGGTTAATGGTGAGCCATTTCCATTGGGCACTTCATAGAAAAAGTTGTTTACAATTGTGTACAATTTAAAAAGGAGAAAACAGTAAATTTGTTACTATGTGTAATCTCACTACAAACAAAACTTATGAGGATTGTGGACTGGTAACACACTGCCTGGTACATGTGGAAAGACTTGCTTATTGCTTATTTCACCTTCCTGTCTTTCCTTGTGTGTTTTCTCTACACTGACACCCTTCTCCTTATTTTTCCGTTTGTAGAACTCCTCGCCAGTCTCTAGACTCCAGCTTTTAAGACTTTTCCTGTCCCAAAGTTTATCACTCCTTTATGTCACTCTTGCCCCTACTAGTTATCATTGCTATAGCATTTACCACACTGTATGACAGTTTTTTGTTTGCTTCCTAGATTTTACTTCCTTGAATGAGGCAGTACTTCATTCCATACTTGTCCATGTCTGGTGTCCTACATGCTTATTCTGAATTGCGAGCATGATGCATAAGAAGAGCCTGTTAAATTTTTATAGTATTATTGATTGACTGGTGGCTGGCACAGTTACTTCTACTAGATTATCACAGGAAGCTGGTTAAAATCCACGGTGATGTTTCAATAGTAAGATCTATTTAATATACTCTGTTGCAAGACTAGGCCCCAGAAAGATAAAAGAGTACCTGTAATCACACCATTTGAGGCGTGCCAGGCTTCAGGTAAACTCATCCATGACTTCAACTGTAATGAGTGGCTTAAGTAGTATTCTTAGTGCATTTAAAATTACTAAAAATAGGAGGAAGGAGATGTAATAGAGCACTGTCAAGAAAAGTGGGCATTCTGAGGTCCAGATCCAACTCTCATGATGATTTGGGACAAGTTTGAAAATGTCTTTGAACTTTTTAGTTCTTTTCTCTGTAAGAGTACTTTGTAGTATATTCAATTAATATGTATGTTTAAAATACATTTTTATATAAGATTTGAAGAATAGAGCTATTATAAAAGGTGGGACAAGTGTTTTGAATATAAAAACGGCTGAATTGGGGTATTTGAGTTTCATAAGTATTCGTTCAGGATATTCATGATACATATGTGTGTGTTTTAGTGAAGAAAAAAGCAAATCATAGAATAGAATAGTCTTCATATTTTTATGTATATATTTACATGTGTATAGAAAATATCTAGAAAGGTGTTAATGTTGCCTCTAATGTGAGGTTACATGTGCTGATTCAAAGAAAATAATTTTTTCTCTAAAGTGATAATGAAGAAAAATCTAATTTTTCAAACAAGTTCAAAATATACATAAAAATGATTTCCACTTGGCAAGTAGATTATTTGACAAATAAGGGAAATATATTGGAACTGGAGCAAGGATATCAAAGATAAGCATTTTTCCGTTCGTTTTACTAAAAAAGTGTTAACTTATGGAAAGCAGAAGACAAGATTGCTAAGTGTTTGACATTCAGCTCTTCTTCAGTCCTGATGGCAGCAGAGTTCAGATGAGATCTGGAGACCCTGGGAACAGTATTCGAACTATGGTGTCCATGCATGCATTTCTGGTATCATTGTGCACTGAGCCGATGGCTTCTCACTCACAGGGCTATTGATCCAAAAAGATTTTGTGGTTTTTGTCTTTCCACACAATTCATAAAGTGTTGTGGATCTTGGTCACAGACAACTAAATACACATTGTTATTTGGGTCCTGGAGTAGTAAAAGAATGGGTGCAAAACTGTTGTATTTCTTTAGGTTTTTTTATTTCTGTAGTTCCTTATGTTATTTAGCCTTCTGTAGTTCCTTATGTTATTGTAGCCCTTATTCTTAGTCTACTATTTTCATCCAAAAAGCTGCTACACTCCTCAAAATAGAAAAGATTTAGAGATTCGTAGTTTTTTGTCACAATTCAGTTTACTGAGTATCTTTTCTGTTTTCAGTGTGACTTGATGGCCATCATCTACTCATCTTTAACAGGGTTAGTTGCAGCTAAGCAATTAGATTTTCATCTTTATTTTAATGGGCAGAAAATGAATTCATTCTTATAAAATGGAGATGCTGTCCTCTCAATCCTTACCGTCCTTTCCATATCTGGAAGTTTAAGGGTTTATACCCTTCTCATGATTGATTCATGATTGATACTTAATGTATACCTGGGTCTGCAGTCTTCAAACATGTTTTTCACCCCTCTTCCTTCTCCTCCTCCTCCTCCTTCTCGCCCTCCTCTTTTTCTTTTTGAATACAAGGAATCATACAGCAGTGATAGAAGATTCTAGTCTTATGTCATGCATACCTCATGTTTAAAAAAGTGTATTTTTCTGTAAGAAACTTCATTATTTCCACAACAGCTCCTCATTAATCCTTCCTGCACTCCCAGAAGATTTCAGAGTACCCTGTTTGATTCTTCTATAAGGAAAAAAAATGGAGGTGCTCATGCTCTTACCATTTAAAAAGCAAAAACAGCAGCATGAGCACTGGCCTGGCAAGCATGAGGTCGTGAGTTCGAAAAAATAAAAAAATAAAAAGCAAAAACAAGAAACGACTCTCTCAACCTGCTTTCTACATGGAAATGTTTAAGCCAGGCGTGGTGGTACGTATCTATAATCCCAGCACTTGGTAGGCTGAGGCAAGAAGATTGCATGAATTTGAGGCCAGCCTGGACTGCATAGTGAGTTCAAGACCATCCTGGATTAGAGATCCCCTGGAGGGGGGTTAAAAATTAGGTTATTTTGCATACTCTGAACCTTAGGTATAAGAATAATTTTTGAGAGCCCTGACATCAGATTATTTGAATTTGGTGTACCTGCTCTGATCCTCTTGAGATATTGTGAGGCATATATGTCATTTTCCAGTGAATTTAGAAATGCGTATCATATTTATCCATAACTGGGTACTAGTAGCATATGATAGGGGCATAATTGAAAACCATCGCGCAGAGACTTATCCTTTGTTTTAAAGTCATTCTTTACTTTTTTCTTGCCTGAAGAAAAAGATTAGTGACATTATATGGTTTCCTCATATTAATATTGAGATTTTAGAGAAACAGTTCCTGATGTGCTTATTTGAAGGTTCTGGATACTAATAACTTCAGAGTTGTTTTGAGAAGTCAGAGTACAGGAGAAATTCGTCACAGAGGAGCTGTACACCTGAGGTCATTCCAACAGAGGCTGTGGTGTGGTGTAGATGTGGAGTTCCCAGGAAGGTGACAGGCCCAGGCAGGGGAAGCAGTGTGTGCCCCCAGGCTTTACTGGTCAGCAGGGATGCACCAGCCGGCCGAGGAACACAGGGTGGCAGGTTTCAGTGGAATGCATTTTTTTTTAATTAGTATATCTTTGCAGTACATAATGATCACACACATCCTGGGGAGGAGCGCAGCTCCATCCTGTGACAGCAGGTTACCTCCGGCTGTCATCTTCACACCTCTGTGATCTCAGGTGCCTCCCAGCTGTTCCTCCTGTTCTGCGCCGCCTAAACGCCCAAGTTACTTTGTCCCGGAGAGAGAGGAGGTGGACGCCCTGGAGTGGTGTCGCTGCCCCCCACCT
>RJWT010010887.1:0-23759 GCA_004365215.1 Cuniculus paca | reverse complement strand
TTAGCAAGTTCAAAGAAATTCTCACTCTCCTGTCCTCGATTTTGGATGAAATTGGGCAAGGTCATAGAGCTTAGAAATAAAGATGGTAATGCTAATATTAATAATGAAGACTTTAAGGCAAAAGACATTGGAATAAAGCATCATATTCCTTGTCTCTGACTCCTAGTGATTTTGAAGGGGAGGTTTTATTAAAACCATCTTCCAGAGAAGGGGGATTTAAGGCATAGTGAAATAAAGTAGTGTCTGAGATCACAGAGCTGGTGTCAGAGAGAGGTGGCTAAACACAGGTTCAAATTCAAACTGCGGTCTTTCAAGGCCCACTTTGTGCCCCGATCTGGGGCTGGCCCGACCCAGCCATGCCTTCACTGCTCACACGCAGTTAAGCCCGCCTCAACTCCATCTCTTCCGCACGTCTATTCTTCTCTTCTGCTTGCCCCCTAACACCACCCATCTCCACGCGTGCAGCTACACAGTTGTGTTGCTTCACAAGGGATACATTCTGAGAATCGTATGAAGACCATTGTGTCCTTTGGTTGAAATAGTTTTGACGTCACTAGGTGACATAATCTCACGGGGCCACTTTTACATATGTTGTCCATCACTGGTGGAAATGTTATGTGACTCACAATTATTTAATTATTTACTTATTAGTAATAATAACAATTATTATCCTCCTGTGTTTGTTTCCTCTCTGCGCCTTTACCTCTGATACACCCTTGTGCAACTTCTTTACCAGAACACTGTGCATGGCAGTTTACTTTAGCTATCACCTTTGCAGTCTCTCAACAGCCCCGCTTCGGGACCCCTCACCTGGATTAGGTAACCTTCCACATGCATCCCAATGCCTATCACACTGCACAGCTGGTTTCCTTTGCCTTCGTTTGTGAATGCATGAATGTTAAACTGAGGTCTCAAACAACCACACGGAATTTGTATCATTGATTCTCAAAGCAAGCACTTTCAATGTTGGATGACATAAGTGATTCTTGTGCAGTAAATGTACAATTTCTTTTGGTTATTTTAAAATATAGGAAATAGGCCAGTTTAATATTTTTGAGGACCCCAAGGGTCCATGGAATCCACACAGAAAACCACTAGAGAATGTATAAAGTGATTTGTGAAAAAGAAACTTGAAACTGAAATCGACATCCTTTAAAGTGACATTATCAGGGTCACATGTTTTCATGGGCATGTGAGCCCCGAATGCTGGATCATTTCATAGCTGAACTTTAAATTTTCACACAAAGGCTTCAAGTGGTTTTTTCTTCTTCTTCTTCTTCTTTTTTTTCTTTTTTGCCATCCCAGCACCCCCTCTAAGCACAACTGTGAGTGATCCTCTTTGCCAACTGTTGGAGACATAACTCTCTCAAGACTTGAGGATGACTGAATCTAAACCACACACACTTTAACTAATTTAGAAGCTCCAAGAGAGCATTTGGTCATTTTGATCTGCTCTGGTTAAATTAGAAGATGATTCACTAGAATCAATTTTTACAAGGTTATTTTCTTTTTATTCTATCAGCGGATAATGAGCCTACAGATACATGGATGGATTTGGCTTGCTTTTAAAAATGTATTGGATGAGTGACCCAGAATAGTCATGTGTTAGAAATTTTCATTAGTGGGGTATGAACAGTGTGCAGAAACATTTCCGGTGCTGTATCCTGGAGTGAAAGCACTCTTACAAAGGGTCTTGGGAGGTTTATTTAGAAGTTGGATTTTCTTTAGTGAGTTTTCCCACTCTGATGGGAGTAGGTATCTGGGAAGATGTGAACAATGCATATGTCTCGTTCCCACCTCTACAGTTTGATTTAATAGCTCAAGTTGGGTCCAGATTGAGACACAGGAGACAGGCACAGGCATCTAAAGAAATTTAATTAACTCTGCGGATGCTTCTGAGACAGTCTAGGATCTCTTGCTCTTAGACATTCTTATGTATACTAAAAATTCTGTTGAATTCTGATATTCTAAAATTGGCAGTTTGAGTTTAAAAAAAACTAATGTCAACATAGAATGTCCTTGAGCTGGCTGGTGGCATTCTGGGATGTGATACAAGCAGAACTATGAGACAGTGGCCTAGACTGGGGTTTTCCGAATCTTACATGATGATCACTTCTTTGGAAAACTGCTGGATTATCTCAATGCTTTTCGTGAAAATGGGTAGTTTAAAGGTATTTTAGGTGGGATGTGGTGGCATAGCCTTGTAATCCCAGCACTTGGGAGGCTGATGCAGCAAGATCCCCCACGAGTTTGAGGCTAGCCTGAGCTACACAGGGAGACCTTGTCTCAAAAAAGAATTTTTTTAAAGGTTTTTTTGAATGCAATAATATCCCAGACCATATCCCCCTCCACATTATATTTTCACCTTCATTCAGTGGATCGGGGGTGGAGATGCTATGTACCTGTGTGCCAGCCACCATGCCAGTGGCTTTGGGGTCAACCCACTCCCGGGAACCATACCATACCAGGAAGTGAACCCCAGCCATGTGGACAAAAGTTGGGTGTGTCTGTTTTAAAGAGCCACCTACAAGGGGCAGGGCAAGTAGAGATGGAAACCTTAGTCCCACTCCCTTTTATACTCTTGTATATTCTGACATTATTTTACAGAGAAAGCAATTTTATTTATTTATTTATTTTTTGGTTCCAGGGATCAAACTCATGACTTCGTATATGCCAGGCAGGCGCTCGTGCTGCTGAGCTAAATCCCTGGCCCCAGAGAAAGCAATTTTACACATATGAATTACAAAGTTTATATAAATATATAAAACTACTATATACTAAGTATATTCTTCCCATCTGTCTGTCTGTCTATCTATCCATCTATCCTATTGCCATGAGAATTCTGCTTGCAGCCACCCCAGAATGTTGCTTCCTGAGACCTGCTCGGGGGTGGGTGCGTACTGGGTTTTTGGAGGGGGCGTCAGGTATGACCAGTTATGAATCTCTGAGAAGAGGAGAATCATCTTCATAGCATCTGCACCCTCTCGGGGGGCATGAGCAATATCAGCTGAAAAACCCCCATGGGGACTTGGGGTGCTGCAGCCCCTGGTGGATAGGATCATGCAGAACATTTTGAGATACTTTGAGGAAATACTTAGAAATGACTAGGATTTTTTTTTTTTGCCATAAATCAGACGATAAGCTATTTTCAAAGAGTCTTGGGTGTACGCAAGGTCAGGGGTGCCTCCTTTCGAAGTCTGGAACACAGGTGCTCACCCAAGTCCAGTTGTGAGGTGCTGTGGCAAGGCCCTGACTTTTTTGTGTGTGTGTGTGGTGCTGGGGATCGGACCCAGGGCCTCGTGTATGACAGGCGAGAGCTCTACCACGGAGCCATGTCCCCAGCCCCTTATTTACTCTTTAAAAATGTTTTAAAACCTTTTTCTCTGCAGGTGAAGTTTTGCATATATTTTTATCCTTTAATTGTGCCTAATCATGTAATAAGTACCAACAAATTCCCAACGACCCATTGGGAATGGCTTAGACAAAAATCACCAGCAGGGGAAGACAGAGCTCTCATTTAGGAACTTGAAGTCCTAAGATCCTCTCAAATCTTCAAATTTCCAAATACACAAACGTCCAGAGAGGTGCTTGGCTCCCTCCCAATCAAATGAATAAATTACATTTTCATCACAAGTCACATGAGTCCCATGTACTTTCTATTCGAAATTCTAAGGGATTCTACGAGTGCCATGCATGTGACTTGAAGTGGTGCGTTAACAAGATGCTGAACGGCCCACTCATGCCAAGTCCGCTGTCTCCAAAGATGCTAAGGCAATGTGACTTTCTAATCTCTTCACATGGTTTCCAGAAGAAAACTTAAAACTAAGTTTTTGTCAGAGAATTTGATTCACTGCTTAGTGAATGTTTCAAAGTATTATTGTCATGTATTCTAGTTAGCTGAGAACTTAGAATGTGTTGGACATCAAGCTAAGTGCTGCACATGCATTACCTCCATTAATCTTCACGATAATCTTTGAAGGATGAAGAATGAGTTCAGAGACGGCAGGAAATTTTTCCTAGAGCTCCACCCAGCTTTCTCTGCCTCTCAAATCTGTGACCTCCTCTTCTTTGCCATTCTGTGTCTGATGTCTTCTGTTCCAATCAAACTTCAGTAATTCTTGCTTAGAAACATTATGCAAAAGCGTTTTAGAACCTGTGTCACGCTGGTCTAAAGAGGATGTGCTCTTGTCTTTGAGTCAGATCTGTCTGATTCACAGAAAAGTGTCGTGCTCCTCTACAAGGAAAAAACGTCACTGGCAAATTTAGCGTGCGTTTGAGGAGTGATGACAGTCGCTGCCCCGAAACTTCTGTAGCCGGCAGCTGTGTACTCAGTGGCAGTTTCCTTCACTCAACAGCTTTCTGCAGGAAAAGCTCCTTGGAGACGGTACCTGCCGTCAGAATTCTACATCCCGAACCCTGAAGTCCTCTGTCTTTTCATATACATAAACGCACATGTTACATTTATTTTTAAGGGCAAGAAACAATTTTCTTAGGAATATCTCCCGATATCTCTTGCAGGAAGTCTCACATGCATTTTCTATCCAAATACGCTTGCACACATGACCTGGTGTTACAGTCTGAAATTCTTAATGGAATTTTATTTAGAGCCCTAAAGAAATGATGCTGAAAGGGGTGGGTGAGAAGACGGGCGAAACTGTAAGGGAGGGAGAGGGCAAATGAAAAGATCAGGTCTCATCTGCCTCGTTCACCGCTGGAGACTCACATCAAAGAGCAGGCGTGTTAGGACAGGAGGTTTCCGTCAGGTTAGGTTAGGTTAGGTTAGGTTAGGTTAGGTTAGGCAGGAGGTTTCAGTTTGTTTTCTGGGAGGAGGGAGGCAGAGGAAGAGAAATGTTTCAGGGAGGCTCAGTACTTTTCTCTCCCTTGGGTAGGAATCAAGGATATTTTTATTTCACTGTTTACTCAGAAAGTCCCTCCTTTTCAATGAGAATTTCTCATTTTGTTTTCAGCCTCTTGTAGGAGATCAGTTTTTCTCCCCAGTGCTAAAGTGGCTGCACTGGCTTAACGGGTAGGAATATGCTTCCAGATGTGATGTTCCTTGGGAATAAAAGCCCACGGCATGTTTCTTTCCCTTTGGAAAACAAAAACATGGAAACAAGACTTCCGGGTCTATAAAAAGCCTCCTGCTCCCCTCCCTCAGAGGTCAGACTCTGCATTTCCCAGCGAGTTAGTGTTTTGCATGAAGAGCTGCCTCCTGGAAGAGAATCTCCCCGCTCCCTTCTCTCTCACACACAGCCGCATCAGCAAGGGAGCAAACAGAACACGAGTCTTCTTTGCAGCCAGCATCTGGCTCTGAGTCGCCATTTCATAGCAAGTTTGTACCCAAAGCTGAAGGCTAAGTACTTGCCTTTCTTCACCGCCAAGGCAATGCCTTCTTTACATTTTTTTAGACCAACTTTGTTCACACGGGAGACAAGGTGAAATGAGAGGACTTTCATCTCCAGGATGAGTCACCCAGAGGAGGGCGGGGATGCCCGCATGTGGACACACGCGTTCTGCCACACAGGAAAACACACAGGCGATTTCACCTGCTCTGAAAATGTTCAGGGGCCAGTGCTGTGCACCACACATTCAATCCATAAACAGTGGAGCTTCCTGTGTGGGGGAGAAGCTGCCCAGCTTTATCCCGCCAGCTGAAATTCATTTTTCAAAAGAAATTAGACCAAGGGACTGTTGTTATAGCAACAGTCAGAGTCATTTACACTGCCTCTTCCCCACAACCGCACTCTGATTTCTGTGGGCAGCAATTTCAATTATGTATGGGGAGTGACTGAGCCAGAGCCTGGGTGGACCCTTTATTAGCCTTTAAGATGTGCAAGCCTGAATTCTCTATGACCAGCCCAGAGTTCAAAGATGACAGGTCTTCAGTGTATCCACAGAGTTCTCCCAGTTCTGAAAATCCTTGGGAGACAAAGAGCCTTTGGAGCTAATGTTTTCATCTCCTAAGTAGGAACTGGACATGTGACCACAGACTTGTATGACCACTGCATCAGGGAGCAAACGGAATCACACAGGAGGTGAGCGCCACAGTCCAGACCTAGGGGACACCCGTTACATGATTCTCGCACACTCAGCCCAGCTGCATGGAACCAGAGCCCCTTATCATACTTGTGTCCATAGGTGTCCCCAAGGTATGACCATTCAGAAAACAGTGGCTTTCGCCAGAGCTGACCAAGGTTTGGCTATTTCAGGGCAAGCATTTTCAGTGAATTGGAAATGAGTTCATTACTTTAGTCCTCCAGGACTTTACTCTCAGAGTATGGATTTCCAGTGTCATGGCTGACTCCAATACTTGAAGACAACACTACCCTCCAAATTCTCTTTCCTTGATGAAAAGCATACACTCACTTCCAAATCTTTACAGCAAACAACTTTCCACAGGTGTTCTGCAATAGAACTCCCACATCCTCCCCAGGAAGACACAAAGGTGATAAAAATCTAGGGGGTCAGGGACAGACATCATGACACCACCACCTCTCAATTCATATGTTCATGACCTGACTTCCAGTTCCACAGAATGGAACTCTATATTGGGAGACAGAGTTTTTAATGAAGCCAGTAAGTTAAAATGAGGTCATTTGGGTGGGTCCTAATTGGTATGACTGGTGTTCTTACAACAAGGGTAAATTAGGACATGACCACTTCCAGAGGGATGACCATGTGAGGACACAGGGAGAGGATGACCATCTGCCAGCCAAATGGTCAGTTTGTGCAGCTATCACAAAATACCTGAGACTGGGTAATTTATAAAGGACAGATATTTACTTCTTACAGCTCTGGAGGTGGGGAAGTCCAAGATCAAGGTGCTGGTGGGGTCAGTGGGGATGTTGTCCTGCTCCTCATAGATAGCGCCATCTAGGGGTTCTCGAGTGGTAGAAGAGCAAATGGAAAGAGTCTAAAGTAGTTTCCTCCTACCATTTTATAAGAGTTCAACCCATTCAGGAAGGTGCACCCCACCCACACACACTTCATCACTTCTCCAAAGGTCCCATCTCTTAAAATATCACCACATGGAGATGAAGTTTCAATATGAATTCTGAGGGCACTCAGACTATAGCAAGGCCTCTGAAAAAACCAACCCTGATGACATTTTCATTTTGGACTTCCAGCTTCTAGACCTGTAAGGAAATAAATTTCTTTTGTTTCACTCATCCAGCCTGCAGTACTTTGTTATGGCAGCCCTGGTGAACTAATGACACTAATAATTTCAATGAAACCTATCTTGTCTTCTCAGTGTCTTATATAAGTTAGTTGCTTCCCTCTCCCCGTCACAGTGGGGATTGAACCCAAGACCTTCACACAGAGCTATATCCCCCACCATTTTTTTATTTTAAATTTTAAGACGGGGTCTCCTTAAGTTGCTAAATTGCTCAGGCTGGGGCTAAATTTGCAATCCTCCTGCCTCAGAACCCCCAGAGTACTCAGATTACAGGCGTGGACCACTACACCCACCCTTAATAACCATTTCAAAGGAATATTTTGCACAAGTTTGTTCAAGTATTGACTCAACTGACGGGGTTCTTAGGGGGTGCTGGTTCTGTGACAGGAAACATGACCTCAGGAGCCTTCAGGACGGAGGGAAAGGAAAGCAGACAGAAGTAAGACCAGCACAGTTGGTGGCACCAGAAAAGAGTACATGTCGTTCTGTGCCCTGGCGGCGAGGCTTCTGGGAGGGCCTGATACACAAGCTAAGTCTTTGGGGAGTCAGAGTCAGGGGTGGACAGCCGGGCAGAGGGAACACAAACACAGCGTTGGCCGGAGAACAAAGAAGTGTGTTTGGAAGCGAAACCTCGAGTAGTTGCATCTGGGGAAGTGTGGAGAAGTGAGCCTGGAGACGGAAGGGCTGCATGGGTTGTGAAGTTCTAGAAGGCCATGCTAGGACACTCGCACTTCATCCAGAGAGCTCTGAGAGACCCTGGAGGAGAAACAGTCGCTTGTGATGCTGTTTGAGCCTGCTCACTTCATAGGAAAAATGGCGGTAGCTGGCTGCACAGGTAAAATGCTTGAACTGACCTGTACTACGGGCTGCTACATGGGACAGCTGCTGCAGCCTGCACAGGGAGCACCTCCCAAGGCCCCACGTTAAGGGCTGTGTCACTGGGTGTGCTACTGCGAGGTGTGGAACCTTTCATTGGCAGCTCGAGTGGGACCAAGTCGGACCCTGGAGCATGTCTGCAAGGGGCTGGGGACCTCGGCCCCTTCTGCTCGTTTGCTTTCTGGCCACCATAAGGTAAGCAGCTTTTCTGCCACACACTCCTGCCACACAGGCCCAAAGCAGCCAGGCCAAGTGACCATGGGCTGGCATCTCTGAAACCGTGAGCTGAGACAAGCCCTTCCTTTTAAATTGATCAGTTCCAGGTATCTGTCACAGAGGTGCGAAGCTGGCGAACGCAGAAGCTAAAGCCACAGAAGCAGAGTTCCTTACAGTTCTGGAGGTTAGAAATCTCAGCTAAGGCCAGTGGGGTGGGTCCCTCTGAGGCCTCTCTCCTTGGCTCGCAGATGGCCGTGTTCTGTGTCCGCACACGGCCTTTGCTCTGTGACCTCACACCCCTGGTCTGTCTCCGTGTGTCCAGATTTCCTCTTCTCATAGAATCCGCGGGCATTCAGGGTAAGCGTTCACCTCGACTCCCTTACTTTAACCTAAAACGGCCCATCTTCAAATACAGTTACATTCAGACGTACAGGGGAAAGGGACTGCACTGTGAATGTATGGGGGAGACGCAGTTCCACCCACGACATGATCCGTGTCATTCCCGCACCTGCAAATCAATAGGGCACAGACGGCTCGCAGGTAGCTATTGCAACAATTGCTGTTTGAGCCAAGCGTAGCAATGTTTTTATTATTAATGGAGTTTGTTTTCCAAATTCAAAATCAACATCAAGTTTACTCCTGAACTTCTTAACTCTGCCAAATCTCAGGGCAGGCAGACGTGAGCCTGCAGGGCCTTCAGGAGTCTGAATAGTCACTGCTCCTTCCCCAGCCTGGAGTTAGTATCACTTTGTGTGACTGTCCGCCTGACCTCGCAGAGCTATACAGAGGGAAACTGAGTCCGAAACGACGGCCGCAACAGAAATCAAAGGAAGGACAAGAGATGACAGCCAGCATCCCCTGCTCCAGCTCAGTGCCCTGCGTGATAAATCACTTTGCTTATAACAGGTTCAGAGTTTGTCAACTTTCTGTTCCAATTGTGGCGCACTGTAAATGCACTGTAAAACCGTAGAGTCAAAGCTCTGTGTTTCAATGGTTTTCTCTTTCCTACCTAGCCATCTAGATATTATTGATGTAGTTTCCATTAGAATGCTACAGTTAAGTTTGCATAATATTCTCTGTAACTACCTACTCGTGTGTGGTTATGGCTCTCTGAAACTCCCCTGGGACAGAATTTTTTTTTCACCTTGGTCTCAGTTGAGAAGCAAAATTTCTTTTTGTAACAACAGAGGATGACTGCAGAGATATTCTGAAGTGATGTGAATGGAAAATAAAGGAGGATTTTTACTGCAATGAATATTTTGTTACCTTTTGTCCAATCAAACACCACAAATCAAAAAGAGCAGAGCATAAAGGCACCCAGCAAGGCGGAGTAATAGATTTCACTGCAGACTGCCCACACTGCCAGATTTCACTAAATGAGGTTTGTATTCACATGCTTATCAGTATTTAAAAATACCCTGAGTGTACACAGCAGAAAATGTCAGGAACTTGAAAAGCAAAAATATGCATGTGGCGTTGTCCAAATCTCTCTAAAGCATTAGCAACTAAACAAACTTAATTATGTGATCAGGCAGCACTTACTTAACCTCTCCGGACCTCTGTTTCCTCAATTATAAAATGAGAGGGCTGGACTACATGATCTCCAGTTTGTTCCAGCTCTGAGTCTTTATTTGGATTCTGGATTCAAATCAATAGCTTATTTTCAAAATCACCCTGGAAGGCACTGCTAAGTCAGATGGGCAGCTGATCTTGGCAGGTAGTTCCTGGGTAACCAAGATCCTTATTTCGTATCAGAGAGCAAGACTTCATTACACTCTTAAGCAAAGCCCCATTGCCTTAAGGACGTTTGAAAGAGAAATTACTCTCGCATCTTAATCACAATGATCTTCCAAAAACCAACAGAAAGCAACTGAGGACCAAGTGTGTCAATCACATGACTTATTTAAAATTTTTTTTTCACCTTCTGATGATGTAGGTGGTGTCAGGAACTGAGCTGGGAGAAGAAGATGCAAAAGATGCTCAAGACCCTTGATTTCAGAGACCCCCACAGCCTGATGCTGTTCTCATTCTACTCCTAAGCAAGTAGTTGAAAACGTCCCCCCGCTGGGTAACACTTAGCTGACACAGATGACGCTGCATCCTGTTCTGGCAACCAGGTATGAACTTGGGTAACTTACACAGCTATGCCTGGCTCCAGCAAATGACATGAAGGACCTAAGTGTGGCAGTGTGGTAATTAGTTCATGGACCAGCTTACAAGAAGGAGCAGGGCCCCTTTCTGGGTACGTACTTCTCCAAGTGTCTCCCAGAGCGGGTAGCTGGCAATGCGGACCTGTCACGGGCTCAGGGGCAGGGCCCTGGGCCCTTGGATTCCCCTCCCTGCTCGCCAAGTGGCGTGTTCTTTGGAAGTCATTTGCTCTGCTGCCATTTCCGCCTCGGATAAAGTCATCTCCAAAGTTCCTTACTGACCTAACAGCCCGGAATGCTATGGTTTCTGCAGGTTAATTTGGGTACAGTTGGAAGATGTGCCAGTAACATTTTAGGTGTCCTCTCACAGTAGGTAAACTGTCTGCTAATAAAGTCTTTTCTAAAATATGTAGCCAATTCTTACACTTGAAAGAATAAAGAAGATCACATCTATTGTCATCCTTATGCATTGTATAGTACAGTCTGATTAGTTTGATTCCTACTAATTTTGCCTTTAACTGTAACTTGGCAAAGGGCCAACTCGATATTTATTCTTATGTACAAAATAGAAAAAAAGCTTACTATATAAAAGAATAGGCACAATAAAGATTATAAGGGGAATGCTTAACCTACTTAAGACAGAAATGAGTCTCAAGGACTCAAGGACTCGAGAGACTCAAATTTAAATAAACAATGGATACATGTGTTATGAATTCTTCTCATATATTAGAGTAGCTCCCCAAGGATGCTTACTTACTAACAGTTTGATAGTCTAGCTTGAATTGCAATTGTTACTTTTGAATATATCACATGTGGTGTATATTTACTACTATATTTCAATTCAGATTTTTCTCAATTCAGGAAGCCGTTTGCCCAAATTAGTTTAAATTAGGGAGAGTCTATTGTATTCATAAACTCTCCATCTAAGCAGCAGAAATGATGGCTGTAACATTTGTCTTAGGGTTGTTGGAGCTCAGCAGCTTAAATTCTAGTCTGAGATTCACAAAGAATGAGCATGGAATGATTAATGGCCATTACTGATTTCTTACAGCTGTAACTTATCAGAATATGTATACTCTAATACTGTACCCATGGTAATTATCTCATTACTATGAAGCATCACAGAAATGCGTTATGTGAAGTACGTGTTGAATCACATTTAGCAATTTCTTTTTATGTTTAAAACCCAGAGCCTCCGTGTTCTCTATGGTTGGAAGAGTCATGCACTCGGGCTGGGGATCCTGGGCAGCTTTGTCCCTCTGATCACTCCTTAAAGCTTTTCGACACCTCCTAATTTGATCATAGGCATCTCCACGTGTGACCACTGCTACACCTTCTAGGAAGGCTTGGGCAGATTAAGTCTATAAAACAGTTGGTCACCTCGGGAAAGACATTAAGGAAATTACTCAGCCTGCTGCAGTGGGGCCCTCTCACTGCGTGAATATTTAATGAACAAGTACATATAATGAGACATTTCTATGGAGTTTTTCATGCAACCATCTTAACATCCCTAAAAGAAAGGCATGGCAACACTTATCAGAGAGAGACCTGGGAAGCATCAGAGAGGCTGGAGGCTGTGCGCCTGAGTTTCGAGCAGCAGGTGTTCACGAGCCCTGGCACAACCCAGTATGGCTATCCCATAATACCTGGACGCATGGCCTGGGACATTAGATGATGTCTACTGCAGTAGCCCATCCATACGTACAAGGCGGGCTAAACAACACAGGTGCAAAATCTCCCGAAGATGAATGCATGGTTCAAAATGGGCCCTGTGAATTAGATGAGAGGAGTTAACGAAGAGACAAAGAAACCATCTGAGAACCATGAAAAGAAAACATTACCAAGAAAGTAGGACAAACCAAAGAAGAATAATTTGTGGTCAGATACGTAGTGTCAGTTGCAGCTTTGAAATGAGAATTGAGAGACTATTAGATTAGCATCAGAATAACTCACTGGGAATCTGTGACAGGGCTCTTTCTGGACACCCCGTAACATCGATGTCAACTGGGAACTTGTTAAAAATGCAGCTTGTGGGCCATCCTCAGATTTCTTGATGAGAAATTCCCAGACAGGGCAGTTTCTCGTGGTTTCACAAGCCTGAGGATGACGGTGATAGAACCAGAAAAGCTGGACATGTCCTACATCTGCACTATCGGATGTCTTCCTCTCTAGCTGCCCTTGAATCTGGTTAATTTCAACTAAATTTAAAATTGCTCTGTGCAACTGGTGGCTACTAATTGGACAGCACAGTTCTAGAAGTGCACTGTAAACAAATGCCCGGGTTTGGGTGAGTAAATGCAAGGAAATGGAGAAGGATGGGGACGCTAGATGTGATTCTTGCATATGAGAAACCTTGTTTGGAAAATCAGGAAGGAAAAAAGGTATCATGGCATGTTAAGGGAAAGGAAGCCGTAAGCAGGTGTGGAGGGGAAGGGAAGTTGGGGGGCATGAAATTGACACTAAGAAAGGAGGGACAGTGAACATTTGTGGGGGAAAAGGGTGAAGTGGGTAACAGGTGTGCACGTGCACACATTTAACTGTGGTAAATACTGGTAACAAAAATTTACCATCTCAAGTATTTTTTTTATTTTAAAAACAAAACAAAACAAAAGAATAAAAATGATACAGAATTTCAAAACAAAATAATAGGAAATTAACACTAGTTAATATATTGCATATTGTTATCTTAAAACTTGTTCAAATTACAAGATTTAGGCATAAAAAAACAAACAAGCAGTAAAAGGACAAACTTCTTTTTGATGAACTAACAGAGATTAATACTATAGTTATCTATCTTGTATATATATATACATATATATATACACACACACACACACACATATATGTATACCTATATACATATAATATTTTCCCTTCTTTCTTTTCTCCTTTTCCCTATCCCAGTTGTTTCCTTTTGAGCACTTTGTTTCCCTTTCGTTTTTGCAATATCTATTGTACATTTTGGATCTTTTTTTTTTTTTTTTTTGGTACTGGAGATTGAACTCATTGCCTTGCACTTGCCAGGCAGGCGCTTATGCCACTGAGCTAAATCCCCAGCCCTACATTTTGAATCTTATTTTACTCTTTCAGGTTTTTTTTTTACACTACGGATACAATACGATATTTACACATGTGAGTCTGATTTATTTCACTTATGAGTATGGTCTCAAGTTGCATCCATTTACCTATAAAAGCCTTAAGTTTATCCCTCTTTACAGCTCAGTAATGCTCCATTGTGTAAAAATACTACATTTTTAAAAAATCCATTCTGCAGTTGATGGGCATCTGGGTTGTTACCAAGATTTAGCTATTACAATTTCTGCTGCTGTAAACATGGGCACACATACATCTCTGTGGCATGACATTTTCAGTTCTTTTGGGAAAATATCCAGAAGGGGAACAGCTGGACTGAATGGGATCTCCAATCCCAGCTTTCTGACGAATCTCCACACTGACTTCCATCTCAAGCATTTTTAAGCTACAGATTAATGTTGCTAAATACATTAGTACTGCTTTCCTGCCACCCACCTCCAGAATTCTTTCCATCTTGCAGTACCGAAGCTGTATTAAACAGCGCCCCATCAAACCCTCTCCAGTCTTGGGGCAGTGTTCCATTTTTGCCTCTATCAATTCAACTTTTCTAGTTAGTTACCTCACGTAACTGGAAGCATGCAATGTTCATCTTTCATGACAAATATTGGGATATTTCACTTAGCGTGTGTCCTTAGGGCTCATTCATGTTCATCCACGTGGGTCAGTTTTCTTCCTTTTTAGGGTTGAATAATATTCCACAGCATGTTGCTATAGCCCTCTCCAAGATTCCTGTGTTGAAATGCTAACTGCCAAGGGGAAGGAAAGGAGCGGTGGGGCCTTAGGAGGCGATTAGGTTCTTAGGGAGACACAGCAAGAAGACTGCCGTCTATGAGCCAGGAAGCAGGCAGTGGACATGCTTGTGCCTTGATCTTGGACTTCCGGCCTCCAGAACTTTGAGAAATACATTTCTTCTGTTGATAAGACCTGCACTATTCCCTTACAGCAGCCAACACAGACTAAAACATATGCACACTCCACAGTTTGCTTCTCCATCCACCTGCTGATGGACTCTTGGGTTGCTCCTGCATTCCACCTGCTTTGGATAACCTGCTGATGAACTCGGGAGCATTAAATGCCTCTTTGAGACCCCATTTCAATTCTTTTGGGTACAGACCAAGAAATGGAGTTGCTGGATCCTACGACAGTGGTGTTTGTGGGTTTTCTGAGGAGCTGACATACTGTTCTCCACAGTGGCTTGTCACTGTACGTTCCCAACTGAGAGCCTTGTTTCTGAGATAATGAAGAATGGCACATCAAAGCCATCAAAGAATGAATGATTAAAAGACAAACGTGGGGGAGAGACGCAGTGAGATGGAACGAGTGGGGAGTGTGGTCAAAGCATTTTGGCTCAAATAGTTTCCATTTTCTCAGTGACCTTGATACAAGGTCATACTTCTGAGGAAGAACACTGCTGGGGAGGGAAACACCAGAGCTTGAAGACAGAAAGGGATGAAGGCTTGGTAAGACCGATCCACCACCACAAGAGGACAGGGAAACTTTCTGAGTGCTCCGAGTGGAGGTGCTGCCGCTATGTGAGTTGAATTGCAGCCCTTCCAAAAATGCTATGTTGAACCCCTACCCCTCAGCATGTGATTTTTTGGGGGAAATTGTGGTCTTTTCAGAAGAAAAGAGTGAGGATGAGGTCACACTGGATAAAAGTGGTAACATCCACTCTACTCAGCTGGTAGCAAGCGTCTCATAAGGAGAAGGCCATGGGAAGACACAGAGACACATAGAGAGAACATTCTGTGACAGCAGTGGCAGTGACTGATGCTGCTACCATAAAGGAATGCCGGAGGCTGCTGGCAAATCGCCGGGAATTAGGAAGAGAGGCAAGGAAGAACCCTGTGCAGAATGTCAAGGTAGCAGGACCCTGCTGACACCTTGATTTCAAACTTCTGGCACCCAGGATTGCAAGGCAATCAACTTCTAGTCCTCTTAGCCACCTAGTCTGTGGGACTTTGTGACAGCAGCCCTAAGAGCTAATACAGTTACAGAGCATGAGTCTGCATCGGGCCAAGGTCATCCCGTGTGGAGGCCAAAATGACTATCTCCAAATTGCTGAGCATCCCACCTATGAGCAGCGTGCTTTCTGACACACTGTAATAATATAGGCAGCAAATGAGTCAGTGTAACATATATTTTGAATTGTAGTGCTAGCTAAAAGGTTTTCTTTCTTTCTGACTGTCTTTTTCCAGGCAGAAATGGAACATGCATATAAATATACTAAATTGTATGCTTCTAAGAACCAAGAAGAGGAAAAACAAATTTCTGTATCAGAAGTACGTGAAATCAATGTGTGCAAGCAATTCCTTGGCACTGTCTTTATCTGGAAGATCTTCAGGATTTTATTTCACCTACATTTTCCCTAGAAATTTTTTTTCTAGGTTATAATCCTGAGGATAGTTCTTGTTTCATCTGTAAAAGTCTAACCCTAACCTTTCGAATTTTTAAAAATTTTAAATATATCTGTCTTCATTGACCTTTGTCTTTATCATGAGTGCTACTGATGTTTGTTTGTTTGTTTGTTGGGTGTTTTGGTGCTGGAGACCGAACCCAGGGCCTCACACATGCTGTACCATGGAGTTATACCCTTCGCCTACTAACAATTGTTGGGAAAACAGCGGTGCAATTATCTTCTGGCTTTTACACTTGAGTTTCATGGGAAAAAGTCATTGTTAAGGGGATGAGTGCAAACCGATAAAGTCATTTAGAGACAGCTGTCTGGTTCTGAACTCCTGGGTGACTCACAGAAGTGGATATGAGAGCCGGATAGTGGCTATAAAAGCCAAATGGTCCAGGGGCCATGTGGGGTCAGCACTGACACTCACTTCAGCGTGAGGTAAGGGCTGAGACCCTGCACAAGGTCGCAGACAGAGGAGTCCGGGGGGTGCACCTGGCAGGCAGCTCAGCTCCCGCTGATAGGGAGGCAACATGGATTATTTGGTTAAGCAGAATAACCTTGAGTACTTGCCAAGTCAAAACACAAGTCACAAAAACAAGCACAAAGCCTTCCCCCCGCCACCTAGTTGCTCTTTCTCTTTCAAACACACTTCTTGCTTTCGTTAAAATTCACCTACATCCTAGTAAAAGGGGGAGGAAAAGAGCTGTGAACTGCAGCTACAAAGAAAAGCAGAAAAAAAAAAACCCATATACATTTTTTGTATTTCTTTGAAAGGAAAACATTCAGTAACAAATTCTTTCCTTCAACCCTCTCTCCCACAGCCCCTCACATTAAAACAAAACAAAACAAAACAAAACAAAACAAAACAAAACAAAACAAAACCATTTAGACTTTGGCTTTTCATGAAAGCATATAGTAGCAGTATCACTGTTCCAAAATTCCAAAGCAATTTCACAATCATAATGAAATGAGGGAGGAAATGGTTTCGTTAAGGTCCTAAAAAACAATCACCCCATGTTGCTGTGTGGAATATCTTTATAAATTATGAAAGACTTTGCAAAAATTAGTTCATTCATTCACCAGACACTCATGGAGCATCATTTATGCACCAGGCCCTGTGCGAGAAGCAGGGGCTGCAGAGATGAATTAGGTGCAGTCTGCCTGGGCGAGTTGGCAACAGAGGGAGACAGGTATTATTATTATTCATTATAATGCAGCTGGGCTTCCATGCCCATGTCTACCTCCAGCCCCAGGAACCTTGATTTTAATTCATAAAGAACCATATTGTGGGGAGAGAGAGAAAAACAAAACAAAACAAAACAAAACAGAAAATGACCACTGTAAATCGTGTAAGGGTGGCAGGTCTCTCCAGAAATAGAGCTGCATTCTGAGCAGAGACCTCCTCTGAACTAAGGACAGGGAAAAACAGACCCAGCAAGATGCTTTACTAAATGGTACCGAACTGAACCCGACCACAGCAAGCATTTGCAACTCCATGAGTGAAATTCAAAACTGATAGGGAGAGAAAATTATAGACAGGATAAAAATCAATTAAAAAGGAAAATGAAACAAATTGGAAGACAGTCAAAAGCATCTTTATCTCCCTGTCTTTTCCCTCAGAATTGCCCCAGAGAGTATCAGCTGAAGAAAGACATTTGAGGTTTCATAGACAAAGGAATTTGAGCCTGGAATTGATAACTCAGTTTCTACAAATTTTGGGTTTCATTCAGAGGAGCCAACTCAAATATCAAAACTCAGCTTTTCATATGCTTAATACCAGTGGCTGAGGAGTACTTATACAGTAAATCTGAAATCATTCAATTACCTTAAGTCAACTGGGAGGCCTATATTTACTGAAATAGGCATTTGACTCCCATATTACAAAGACATGCAAATGACTCCCATGTTGCAAAATCATTCTGGATGGTTTACGACTGGGCTCTCAGATGTTGGAGGAGCCTGGAAAAAGGGCTGCGAGCTTCATCAGAAAAATGCTACATTTGTCAGCAGGCAACAGCAGCACTTTAGCACAACCTCCTGAATTAACTGTTGGGCGTATGTCAGCTCACAGAAAGGGAAAGAAAATCAACCCCTCTTGGAAACAGATTCATGCTGCAAAATAATCCAAGTTAATTTCCTTCAGTTAATTAAGCCAGTTTCCTTATTAGCAAAGGGAGATGACCAAGTCTAGTCTACAGCTAATGACTCACAGGATGATGAGGTTAGCACGTCCTGCCTCTATTTTTAAATTTAACTTCAGTCTCTTAGAACTTGAATAAGCAGAACCTGTCCTACCTGGGGTTTAGTTCTACTTCTACTATTGTTTAACCAAGGATTATCTCAGAAATGCCCACGTAAAACACCACCAAGATCGAGTAACTGCTAACTTCTTGCACTGCCCCATCTCAGAGGCATGTGTGTCTGAACACAGGACACCCAAAGATCAAGTGTCCCTTTTGAAGCTGACAGACAGTAAGTAGCATTAGAGGAATCTCTGAACTGCCTAGGGACAAGCACTTCACACAGAACATGGGGTTCACCCTGGACATTCCCGACCTCTTCCTTACCTTAAGCAAATGGGGTGATCAGGGGTAGGAATGGGGATAAGATTTCCTTTGGCATCACTGGAATCCAGGTCAATACCAGAATAAGCCTGATAGTAGGATGAGACCTAAGTCACCATTACTCAGACTGACCCCAACAATGTCGGCTCTCCCCAAAGTTACAATCAAGCAGCAGTCACTCTTTGTGCATCCATTTCTATGCCAGGCAAATCCAAAACCTTTCTTCTTCGTTCCCACATAATGTTAGTGTAAGGTAGATTAAATAAATCGCCAAAGTCACCCGGCCATGGCAAGGGAGTTGGGATTTAAATTCCAAAGCCTATGTTTTCCCGTTGCATTCCTCTCCACTTGTGAGTGGAATGCATTTCTCATTCTTGAGCTATTCCATAGCGTGGCTCCTCAGTGAGACAGGAAATGAGGAAAGGCATCCTCAAAACAGCTCTCTCCAGTCTGAGGTCAGGGGGCATTGAAAGAAGCACGGTCTGAAAGCAGATTTCTTCTAAGGGCTGAAGTTCTTTCAGATGTTCTCAGGCAGTTCTGTAACTGTTGGCATTGCTGATGTCTAACTGCATACTGGCCACTAAACCCAACCCCAGGAAGATTCTGAAGAGCATGACATTGGTGACAGTATGTTGCCCATGTGGGCCACCGCAAGGATGCATCACACTGATAATCACTTTCCAAGGTCATCATTACAGAGACACCAACACAAGCACACATCTATCAGGAACCCAATCTGCTCAGGAGCTTGTGAAATGCTGTCCTCTAGCTAACCTTGGTCTCAGCCCTTAGAAGATTGGAAGGCCATCAACCATAGCTCATAGCTAGAGCTGCAAAATCTCACACTATGCTGGCATTGTTTCTACCCAAGTCTTTCTAATTCTTTTAATAATAAACTTCATTTACTTCCTGTTATGGTTTAGATCTTAAGGGTCCCCCACAGACCGTGTGTTGAAGGCTCGTTCATCAGCCTGTGGTGCTGCTGGGAGGAGGGGAGACTTTAGCGGGTAGAGCCTAGAGGGAGGAAGTTAGGTCATTGGAGTGTCCCCTCAAAGGGGATACGGGTACTCTTGGCTCTCTCTCTTTTTGCTTTCTGGCCACCATGAGGTGAGCAGCTTTGCACTATCATCCATTCCCGCCATGGTGTGCTGCCTTGCCACAGGTCCAAAGGGACAGGGTCAAGCAGTCATGGACCTGCAACCTCTGAAACTATGAGCCAAAACAAGTTTTTCCTTCTCTCAAGTTGATTTTTCTCCTATTATTTGTCGCAGCAATGGAAAGCTGACAAAATATCTCCTAAGTGACACAGGAAACACAGAGACTTGTTCAGAAGATGGTTAGAGAGCTACATGGGGTCCCAGAAGCAAATGCATCCAACAGTAGTATCTGAAGGCCTTTTACAATTGTCCTCTTCCCTGAGTAATTTTATAGTGACCCACACAGATTTTCAAGTGAGTGTTCTTTATCCCCTTGTACAAATACTATCATAAAATGTACAGATAATCCAGACAAACAGCTTTGAATGACAGAATTATGAGTTGTACACGATCGATACAGCTGAATTTTTAAACGAAAGGGTTTACATAAAAATGTGTTTCAAGAACCCTGAAAACTCATACGTAGAATTTTGTAGGTATGTATTTTTTTCAGAAGGGAGGGTCAAAGCTTTTATCAGAGTCTTGGTGTGGCCCATGACTCTCTGTAAGTTTGAGAACCACCTCTCTACTTGGCTAGCAGTAACAATAAACTTTGGTGGCTTAACCATGCAAATTCGCATCTAAGACAGGAAAACCTGTCTTACGAATAGCTTTGGTTTCCTTGAAGTTGCATGCTTTTACGGTTGCAGATTGCATTAAGGAAGGTATAACGCACATGTGCCACACGGATGGCAGCTGGAGGGCCAGGCTGCTCCTGCCGGCCTCATTTTCACCAGGCAGTCATGCACCAAGAGGCCCAGAGGGCTCTGCAAACAGGTGACGTGAGACAGATGCAGCAGTGGAGGAGATTGGGCTGGAGAAAGGGAAGAGGTGGGGAGCGGGAAGGCCAATGCTCCTCTTTAAATAGTGATTATTGCTATGTAGGAAAAAAATTAGATTTAATCTATGTAGCTCCAGAACTCAGAGCTAAGATCAATGGCTGCAAGTAATGTGAGAAAGACTTCAGCCTCTATCTCAGGAGGAACTTTTGAAAAATGATTAGAGAGATTCAAACTAGAAAGTGCTGCCCTGTGAGGCTAATGAGCTTCTTGCCCCTTAAAGCTTCTCTACCTAGGCTGCATGCTCCTCTATCAGGAATTTGTAAAGGGGGCTCTTTATGGGGTGGAAGGTAGGGGAAAATGACTTCCATGATTCCTTCTAGTTCCATGATCTGCCTATGAAGGTTTTATATCTTTTATTAAAATTTATAGTCAAAGATCAATACACATCTTCCTTTACTTTGTAGAATAGGTACCAGAGGCAAATCACTTGATAAAGGGAACGATCACTCTTTGTAAACTTTGATCTTTTACAGAGTTTGTACGCTGCTGCATCTTCATGGCCAGGGACCACGCTGAGCCCCTGCCGTGCCTACCAGGGTTTGCCCCGCCCTCCTCCCTGCCCTGGACTCTCGTGACGTCCACCTTGACTCCCCTCATACCTGCATCAATCTATTTTCTCGAATATCCAGAGTAATCAGTGAAAAACACTATTCAGATCATTATCTTTATGCCTAAATTCCTTCTCATTTCTCTTCAAGTCAGACTGTCACCATGGCTTACCAGGTGCCAGATAGCCTGGCATCCCCAAGCCTATTTCGCACTGTCCTCCTCTGTGCCATCACGCTCTGGACCTCTGGCCTCTCCTTGGCCATTTTCCTGCTCTCCATCTGTGCCCGTGGCTCTCCCCAGGTGGCCGTGCTTCTCCCAGCTCCTGGCCTAGGCTCCATGTCCGCCTTGAGACTCGAGCTCACATCCCTCCCCACACAGCCTGCCCGATCTCTGACCGGAGCGCTTCTCCCCATGTGCCATCCCACTGCTGCAGTTTAACTTCTGCATGCTGCTTAGCACAAGGCATCATCTCCTGCTTCTTAGTATTGTCTTCTTCCCCACGTGAGTACAGCTCACTGGCAGTGCTGTTCCCCTGTGGCTGTCTCCAGGGTCCAGCAGAGGGCCAGGTGTGTAAGTGTTTTTGGAATGAGTGAGTGAATGAATGAGAAGTCTGTCCGCATAGAAGGCGCGCTCTGGGGTGGAGTGTGATCTCATCGTGTCTGTGTATTGTCTCTTCTCCTTGGGGACCCCAGGCCCTCAAGAGGATTTGGGACTGACCCCCAAGAAGCTTACAAGCATAATTTAACTCCAAAGCTTAGAGAAAACAGCTGCTCCCCATGGAGAAAGACTGCGTTTCCTCCTACACACAGTGGGGTGATTAACAGCCTCCAGAGCACATTCTAGGTCCTTAGATGCAGGACAGTGTGTCTTCTCTTCTCTGAGGGCGCTCAGAAAAAAAGAAAAATCTTGCAATGAGGCAAAAGATGCGCTGGGATGAGTTACTGAGGAAGTGAGAGAAACTCCTTCTCTGAGATCCTCAAAAATAGAGCAGCCATCTGGGAGGATTTAGATACGGTCTCCATTGACGAGCAGGATGGGAAGGGGTAAAGGCTTTCTACGTCCCATCTCATCCTCGATTCTCTGATATTTCATTTTAGAGTCTTTTGCATGGAGAATGCCTGAAAGGAGCTAGAAATTCACTTTTCCCTTTTAACCGCAAGTTAAATTCCATTTTACTTTGAACTGTAATTGTGCTGTCGCACCAGCCTTCTCTCTTCAAATGGGCAATTTGGATGTCATTCTATTTTGGTTATGTAGAAAGTCTGGATGGAACTTAACTTCTACCCTCTCTTTCCCAGAAAAGAAGGCAAAGTGATTTAAGATGGGAGAATTTAGACACTGGGAATTGACAACCCCAGGGAGTTCAAATCCTGCTCAAGGCCCTGAAAAGGACAGAGCAGAGGACGTAGCACGTACCGTCCTGGCCAGGACCTTGCGGCTGATACAGAAGTTAAGCCCCGCGAGTCTAATTTACTGCCTGCTACTTACTATTGGTTCTTAATGATTTTGCTTATGTTCTTTACGGGATCGAGCTTGGTAAAGTCAACATGTGAACAATACAAAATCTCTTTCTCTCATGTGTGGCCATGAAATTACAGCAGGTGACCTTAGGTTTGGTCTTAGGACTCTGTATGTGTATATGTGTGCGTGCGTGCGCGTGCGCGTGTGGTGTTGAGGATTGAACACAGAGCCCTGCACATGTCAAGCAAGTGGCTGTGCCACTGAGCCACAACCCAGTCCTATTCGCAGGACTCTTGCTTGGTGTGTCAAAGGTGCACAGTCAAAAGAATAACCGATTTTAATACATAGAAGGTTGAACCTTACTATTTTTAGTATGGAGGCCACACGATAAAAGAGCCTTAGTGAATTTGTTTCTCAGCAGTACTTGCATGCCATAACTATTTTTCTAACTTAAATAATCTTGGCTATGATTATCGAACACATTTATCTTCAAGTGTTCATTACAGGTGTTGCTGTATATAACATAATAATGACCAGTGAGTCGAGTTTTTGTTTTTTCCAAAAGGAACACAAATAGCTTTCAATGATGACATCAACTTTTTTTGTCCTTCCTGCAAGTTAATGAATAATCCATATTTTAATAGAATACTGTGTTAAGTCAGATCAAAAGTGTGACCATCAAGCCTTCACTAATCACACTTGCAAACTGGCTGTGTTGTTTTATATGATATCAATCTTGTGCCCTTGCTTCTGCATTTGCTCACTGGTCCCAGGGTGCCAGCTGAGTTCCCACAGGGCAGCCCCTCCATGGATGGTGTGTGTGTGTGTGTGTGTGTGTGTGTACATTTGTGTTAGAATTAAACCTAATGCCAGAGGATCATAGAAAGAAAATTCTAAGATAGAATGAAGGACTCCCGTAAACAAAGGGGCAGAAATGGTATATTCTCAAAGAACGAATTTAATACAAATTACTTTAACACATCTTCCTAATATGAGGTTCACACACCACCGTGCTTCGGTACTTCCCATTTCCTATTTGCCACAGCCTGCCCCTTGTTAATGGAAGGAGGATACACTTTAGTCCAGGGATGATAGAAACATCTCGTTCTATGGGCAGAACTGTCTTCAGGGACACTGGCGCTTTTACAGATGGCTCTAACTTTTGTCCCATGAGGCCCTGGTCCCAGCGCTGCAGTCCCAGAGATGCCACATGGGCATGTGGAGTGCAAAAGTA
>RJWT010010886.1:0-23770 GCA_004365215.1 Cuniculus paca | reverse complement strand
TATTAAATTTATTGATGGTTAACCTAATAGAAAATTGGAGGAGGTAAATTCCCCATGAAATTTATCATTTTCAAATTAATATTGAGCAATAAGGTATTACAAACTAACTTCATTAGTAAATGTTTCATATATAGGCTACAAAGCACAGCACAAATACATCTACTTCACTATATTAGCAGTTCCAGCATCACAGGTAGCCAAAAACTTTTAACTAGAATATGGTAAGGATAATACTATATGAAGACTATATATACTTACCATATTTCTTCTACCCAATTGTGTTTTTTTCTTTCTTAAATTTAGATGCAAAATTTCTCAGCAGTTATTATTTCTGATCTATGCTCTTAATTACTTTTGACTCCATAATAGTATGCTTAACTTATGATATCTTTTCATCATATATATCCATCAACAGATGACTGGATAAAGAAAAATGTCATATTTACATACAATGGAGTACTACTCTGCCATAAAGAAAGACAAACTTGAGTCATCTGTAGGAAAATGGATGCACCTTGAGGCCATGATGTTAAGTAAAGCAAAGTAGGCCTACAAGCTGAAATCTTGCATGGTTCCTTTTTTTTGTGAGAAACCCAAAATATAAATAAAAAGCAAAATAAGATAGATTGGAAGAAGGAGATAGAACTTTCTCAAATGGAAATGGCATCAAGAGATGGGGGAGGCAGAGATGAAAAAAGGATTTAGCCTGTGTTATGCACATGCACCAAATCCCCACAAAGAATGGAAACATTACTGCCAACATGTACGACTAAAACTTAAATAAACATATCAATTTATAACGATGATTCGCTGTGGTGTTTACTATTCTAACCTCTGTTGCTGTATTTCTCCTCTGTATCCTGGCTCCCACTGATACCGAGCAATCGTAGGTGCCATCTGTTTCATAACTCTCATGGCTGAGCCACTCTTTATGTGTAGAGAGTCCAGTTTTATATCAGATGCAATGGTTTCTATAACAGCAAAACTGTAACTCATGCCTGAAATAGCTCTGGGTAGTCTGTCGTAGGAGCCCAGCAAACAGAGAGAAAACACGCTGATGGAGTTAAAAGTGGGGAAACGGGATGGCACCTGGGTGCAAGGGCTGTAGGGCCGGAAGACTGAGATTGCAGTGTGGTTGAAGGTGGGAGCCAGGGGCATGAGCCTGTGACACTGACAACCTGAAGAAAACAAAAGGGATTGAGGAAACCGGAGGAAAAGTGTGCAAGACGTGTGTTACTCACTTCCTGGCCCCAGCTTGGGGAACATGGCAAGGTCTGGTCTAAAATAAAAACAGAATAAAATAAAATAAAATTAAATTAAATTTAAAAAGTCATTTTCCCTGTGGCAGTATCTGTGCGGTACCCCAGAAGAGCTCCATAGAGAAGAACTTTACTATTCTAACCCTTTTTCTTTCTCTCTGTGCTAAGGATCAAACCCAGGTCCTTGCACACAGTGTAGCAGTGCTTTACTGCTGAGCTAGACCACACCTCCAGCCTTATTCTATTCTCAATGCAATGCAAGTCCATTTTTCAAGCTGAAGTTAACCAGTAGTCATCCTTTCAAAGAAAGATTAAAAAAAGACTTTGGATATGTAAAATGGAAAAAGGAGAAAAAGTATCTAATGAATTGACTTAGTTTGTAAATTTAGCAGATTTAGTCTGCTTCATGAAAAAATCCTTTCTTTTACTTACTATTACTATTAGTCTTCTCTTTGGAGAAAAAAAGGTTTAAATATTGAAATTCTTATGTTTTAGAATTAGAAAATGTAAATAGAAGCATTTTTTAATTCTAAGATGACAAAAAGAAAATGATTGGTCACTGAAGTTTTTTCAAAGAAAAAATTAGTATGTCTAATTAAAATAAAACATTTTCTTTTAGTTAATGTAGAAACATCCCCCATTCACTCAATATGGAAATACTGTTTATGGTCCTAAAACTTATTATTTACAAATTATTTGATAGACTCTGAGATGAAACAGAAAAACAGTGGTATTGTGTTGAGGGTGACCTTCAACAATAAAGCAGAGAAAAAGGAAAACAAACGAGTAGAGAGCATTTCCCCAGCATAACACTGGTAAAATCCGCTAAAGGAGAATCATTAATTGGATGACACAGAGCAGCTGTTCGCTCCAGGTTCAGATCATCCATTTGTCTGAAAAGAGATTGCTGGGTTTCTGATTTAGAGCAGCAAAGCCACACTTAGAGCCAGAGAATACAACAGGACATGTGGTTCCCAGCCCCACGTGCAGGTGTTTCAGTAGCATTTTTAATCCAGGTCGAATATGACATTGGCAGAATTTTGCAGGAATGAGCGTGAGAAGTTACTCAGTGCCCATGAACTCCTTAGTGATTCGATTGTAGATGTCTCTCAAAGTTCACTTATCCTGAATTTTCACATTCTCTCCAGTTTGATAACTTCTGTCATCAAGAAAATGTCCTACTGATGTCTTCAGTCAGCAATGTATTTTCCAACTCCCAACCTTTAATCCCACTTTTAGACCATCTCCACGATGTCTTTTCACTACAGTATTCTGGGATTCCTACTTAATTCCTTCCCGTTCCAGCCTTCGTTATAATTCTGTACTGATTCTAGTCTCTTCCTCTTCCTTTGTTTGTTTGTTTTCTTGAGACAGGGTCTCACTCTAGTCCAGGCTGGCCTTGAACTCATTTTCTAGCCCCAGGTAGTAGTTGAACTATGGGTAATCCTCCTGCCTCAGCCTCCCAAGGACTGGGATCACAGGTGTGCACCACCACACCTGGCTTGGGGTTTTATTTTGTCGCACGACTTGGTCTACATGGTTTCCACCCTCAAAACTGTAAATGGATTCTAAGTATCTTTCTATCTTAATTCAAAACTATTTCCTAGGACCGATCATAGAAAATAAGTACATGCCACAAGGAAGAGAAAATGGATAGAGAACAGTTTCTACCTCAAAGCACTTGCAATACTGTGACTTGCAATAGGAAGATACAAGCGTGAGACTCGCGAGTGTTCGATAAGAAGACCCTCAGCAGAAAAAACGAAATCGGTGTCCTCTCTATCCCTGACCAAGGCAGACCTTCGAGGACCTTTGCCTTAGCATCGTGCCTTTCCACACTGTCTCCATCCCTCCCGGCTCAGCGTGCGGGAGAATGGAGCCATCGCGGGCTGAGGGGCAGAAAGTCACTGGAGGGGATCTTCGGTTCGGTCAAAGGACTGACGATTCGGGCTGAAGGTGCCCCTTGGGAGAATCAAGCTGGCGCCCACACACAGTCTTGACCTGCATTTTCAAACAGAAAATCTGGACACACAATGTGAGTCTGATTTTTCCGGCTGCTGAAGATGAATCACCTCTGGCAAAGACGATTTTCCTTCTCTGCTCCTGATTCCTCCCTTCTTATCTACCTTTGCCTGCTGTCTTCTGAGGTTTGAGAATTCCTGAAATCAAAGGCAAATGACAACCATTCGCTCTCATTTTAGGTTCTGATGGCCACTCAGGAACGGTTAGAAGTGGCATGAGACATGTGGTTTTCTCTTTCTCCGTTCGTTGGCTTGGCTGGGTTTGAACTGGGTTTCTTATGGCGCTGCATCGGTGAGACCAAGCTACACAGAGAGCAGGGCGGCTCAAAGCTCCCCCTCGTTTCCCCCAGGACACACGATGCCAGCTCGGATGAGGGTGAAACGGCCAGGTCTGCAGGGCAGCACCCAGTTGTCCTGTCACCTGCTCCTGGTAGGGATTTCCAGGCTCCCTGACAACAGCACAGGTGCAGTCTGCAGCGTGCCAAGGAGCAGCGAAGAGTGAGGGACGGGGGGAAGAGAGAAAGGCTGGACTGAAGCGTCAGTGCAGGTCAGCGGCTTGGGGACAAGAAGAGGGGCGCGGTGGCTGTGAGGGGACCCCTGCCATTTGCTTAGCAACCTCTCAGATACAATAAAATCGGGCCCAAAGCCATGCCTCAGGACGGCATGAGGCATAAAGTAGCAATATCTTTCCCAGACATCAGCTTCCGATATTGTACAAGTGTCTGCGTACATATGTCAGGAAACATACAAACACATATATTTGTATATAGACTTTTCTAAAAACTCATTATTGCCAGGTGTGGTGGTGCACGCCTGTAATCCCAGCACTCGGGAGGCCAAGGCAGGAGGATTGTTGCAAGTTCAAGTCCAGCCTGGGCTACAAAGTGAGCTCAAGGCCAGCCTGAATGGCGTGGCGAAACCCTGTCTCAAAAAGACAAATAAATAAATAAATAAATAAATAAATAAATAAATACAAACAAACACATTATTGCTTAATGACGAATATATTTCCAAGATATTTGAGCAGCTCATTTTGTTCAAACCAGTCAAATGTTTTCTCTTATGTTTTTCTTTTCTCCTTTGTGAGGAGGGGTTACCCAGAAATATAACCGACAACAGATGAGAGCTGTGCTTGACCCTGACGGAAACAGAGGCTCAGCCTAGAAACAAACCCCAGAAAACTCATTTCCATTACTGAAAATTTTCATTTGTTCATTACAAATTAAAAACGATTTTATAAACTGTGGAGAATATTTTTTTCCTAAACGGAGTTTCTAAGGCCCCCTTCTCAACAGGAAGACATTAAAAGAAAAATATGATAATAAAACATGGCAGCAAGTTAGAAAGGAGGAAGCCTGTCAAGATTTTGGAAAATACAGAACTGAGTGAAAGGTCAGGTACAAAATACAGTGATAACGAAATTAGATTTAGGCTTAAAAACAACCCACAGAGAATAATCTTTACAAATGGTTCTGAAGTCTACTTAGTGAAAATCTGTTGCATTGCTAAGAACACAGTCAACAAAACAGATTTTCAAAGTGTCAGTGGGTCGAACAGTCTGATAAAATACTTTTCTTAGTGCTTGTCAAATACATCTGTTATTTAGCAGGAAACAAGACAAGAACGAAAACTGAGTTCCACAGTGCATGGGGTATTTTCTTCTAGAACACATACAGAGGTAAATGCATATACAAATTAGCCTTAGTTTTAAAGCATCATGCTACCTTGGGTTAGGCAGAGCCTTACTCTTCACGATTTCAAGAGCTGACAGGCATAAACTAAGCAGCAACATCATATTCCAATTTGTTAAGTCACTGGGCTTTACTGAAGTCTTGAGAAGCCAAGTTTTTCTTATATTTTGATTCAAAATTACTTGCTTACGACAATGCCCTATTGACCCCGACAAAGAACAAAAACTGGTTTTTACGGGACACACTACTGTATAACTCTATATTTAAACCAAAAAACATTCTATGCCCATCCTTTCCTCCGATTTGTAAAACGTCAAAAGCTCCGGCTGCTGATCCCTGCAGTCTGCAAGCTCACACCTTACCGAGAGCAGGAGGTGCCCTTCTTGATGGTTACGTCCATGTATACCGTCTTCAATGAGGCCCAGGTCCTGCTATAGCTCAACGTGACAAAGGACACTTGTGACAGACGCTAATACCCACAACCTGCTCCTTCCAACAGACCACACAGGACAAAGCAAATGTGACAAATACAAACCTCATGCAACCGCCTTAAAAGAAAGAAAGAAATCAGTGCTTGTCTTTCTTTCCAGGCCCAAGTGCCTAATCTTCAGAAGGGAAACACGGAAGAGGTACCCATTTGCTGTGCTGATCCATGGGTGCCGCCAGGCCCAGCCGCTTGGCGGGGAGGCCGTGTGGAGTTGTGCAGATCCGCCCTTGAATGCTAAATAACTGCTCTGCATGCTCTGCTCTGCAGAGCGCCGGGAAATGGCAGCCCGAGCAAGGAGTGGTTGGCATGGCAACAAGGAAAAGAAAAATTCTGCAACCTCTGGTATTGTTAGGCCAGCTTGTTTATTTGCCTCAGGAGGTGGTACTGTAGGCTTTAGTCATTTTTTGGAAGAAACGGTTGCATGCTAGTTGGCTCTCCATAAAATAATGTAGCATCTTATGCACAACAGGTCATATTTGAAATGAGGTGCTGGCTCCTCTGGGTAAATCTCAAAACTAGAAACGGAGGCAGAGGAGAACAGGAGAGTAAAACAAGGCAGGTTGGGATTTTTCAAAGATTGAAAAAAAAGGGGCAGAGAGAAGTGTAAAGCGTACTGTGCTTTTTGCATGTAGAAGTACCGATGTTTTCCCCCATCGTGTGTTTTCAGGTTTTGATTTAGAACTGCTGCAACAGCAAGCACATGTATCTGCCTCTGTCCATCGGGCTGCTGGCGTCGCGTGGATGTTAAAACGCAGAGCAAAGCTTTGGAAGACCCAGCTCCCCTGGTAAGCTCTGAAAAGGTGACAGGTCTCCCCACCTAGGCTGGGAGCAGACTGAAAAGCATGCCCAGAAAGGCTGCGGAAACACAGGATCCAGAGAAATCTTGAGGTGTAAAGTGAAGAAATGTGAATCTCTCCATTTACCCCCAAGAAATCCCCGGTGCTGGCCTTTGAAGATCACAGTGCCGCTTTCTACCATGACTATGCTTTCTGACCAGCGTTCAAAGCACTAGGACCTTAGGTAATCATAATCCCTAAAGTCAGACTTTAAATACCTCAATGTTTTGCTATTTATCAACATTTTAGAACTGTCTCTTTGTTTCTTCACTCAGGCTAAAAACTGGGAATAAATTGAGGGTTTTATGTCACGCTTAGAGGTACATGAAGGTGAGAGCCATGCAACAAGAAAAATGGTCCTCTTTGCCTGTAATGAGTGCTGTGATGGGCTGTCCTCGTCCCAGCGGGCAGAGGGGACAGCAGGACGAGCATTAATCTAGGAGACAAGGGACCTAGGTTCTGGAATAGTCATGGAATCTCAGGTGACTAAAGCTGCAAATAAAGGAGCTGTGAAAGGTCATCTTACAGGTTCCTCCTGGCTTTCTGTCTTACTATCCATAATAGCTATGAGAGAAAATTAGCAGATTCTACTAGTGTTGTTGAATAAAGTGTATGTTCTAAAATTTACAAAAGTACTGTAGTCCTGAGAGCCAGAAAAGATAAAGACAGACAAACAAATGAACTGCCTCTCATAGAAAAGAGCTTTGAAATCTTTCACAGCCAATAGCATGTCTGTATAGCAAGGTACGCTGTAAACTACAGGAAAATCCTGCATTATGTCTTGCGAGGGGGACAGGTCCCCAGGAAAAAAATTGTACAGGATCCTGAGCACTGTGTTCATAACGTCGCTCCCAATTTTCTTTCTGTGTAATCTTGAGCAAGTCATTTAACCATTCATTGCCTTAACCTTCTTATTTGTAAATGAAGACACTAATAACTGGTACCAAACTCTGTGAATATCCAAATCCCTTATATAAAATGGCATGCACAGAATCTATGTACATCTTCCCATATACTTCGGACAATCTCTAGATTGCATAGAATATCTAATACAATATAAAGGTGTACGGTTTACAGTTTCACCACATTATTTACAGAATAATGACAAAAGTTTGTACATTTTCAATATAGGTGCAGTACTTTTTCCAAATATATTTGATCCGCAATTGGTTTTACCTATGGATGTGGAAACTATTGATATTGAGGGCAGGCTGTATTTTCATAATAGCTCTTTAAGAGTTCTTGAGGGACAAATTGGAAATTAGAAAATCTTTTCCACTCTATTGATGGAAAACAACTAATGCTAAAGTGATGACATTTTTCAGAACAGGTTAAGAATCAGGAAACTACTACTTTGTAGACATTGGTGTTTGCTGATGATACTATGATCCTAGGCTAGAATTTGATAGGTGGATAATAGAGAACTAAATGATGTGAATGCCAGCTACCCTGCCAAGTCATGTGCACGAGATTACAGAAACTAATTGCTCTTCATGTCCTTAAAATGTCACTTGAAGGGCTACTCTTTTCAATTTGCCACTTTTTTGAATGAGTTTCCTGTCCAAGGATTACAGAGTTTACATGTCAGCCCTTCTGTTCTATCACAAGCCACACTATGTTACTTTGACATGAAGTCTAATGTGAGTTTAGACCTTGCTCAGGAAAAGAAATATGAAAATGAGGTGCTCGTTCATCACTGAGTGGGACATTTGTAGGGACCAAAACACATTCCTTTGCCTTGCTCAGTAAAGTGGAAAAGAGGAGGGAAGAGATTATCACAAGTCACTACATTTCTTATTCATATTTTGAAAAACAATTTTAAAATGTTGCTACCATCTTAATATAAGTTTTCCTTAGTAGCTAGATTCTCAATACCATCCCATTCCTCCTTCTATGCTTTCAGGGCAAAGTTTTGAACAAGAACACTTCAGTGATGAGAAAAAAATCTTGAAGTATCAAAGAATATAGTTGAGAAAATAGTTTTAACTATCTTTCTATGGACTGGCTTTAAATTGTATGGAAGGAGATAAAACCTTGAAGAAGATAAAACCTTGTAAAGAAGTGTAATTTAAAATATTATTTCCTTCTAATATTTCCTGTTCTTACAGTCCTTTGTCTTAGTGTAAGAGATCAAAAGATAATTGCTATGAAATATGATTTTTAAAAATTATTATGGCCCATAAATAAAAATGAACTCTACAAGGGGTGGGCTAGGGAGAATAAGGTAAGAGCCTTGATTGAAGTTGGCCCAATCTCATGAAAAAAGGAAGAGGTAGAAGACTAGTTAGGTGGGAGCCATTGATTACAAAATTCTGTTTATAGGGATGAATGAAAAGAAATAACTTTGCAGAAAATTTATGTCTAAAAATGAAGAGAGAGCTGGGTGTGGTGGTACATTTCTATAATCCCAGCACTCAGGAGGCTGAAGCAGGATTGTTACAAGTTCGAGACCAGTCTGGGCTACAAAGTGAGCTCAAGGTCAGCCTGAACTGCACAGTGAGACACTGTCTCAAAAAAGAAAAAAGAGAGATAGAGAGATAGATAGACAGATAGAGAGAGAGAATTATAGAAAGAAATTTGGGATTCAAACGTGACATAGAGCTGAGGACTTGATGTCCCTGAAAAATGCTTCGTGGGAACTGTCTTAAAAAAGAGCATCTTTTTTTATTTGTTGGTTTGTTGTTATTGTTTATTTTTTCTGAGTCAAGTTCTTGCTGTGTTTCTCGGGTTAGTCTTGAACTCAAGGGCTCAGGTGATTCTTCTATCTCAGTCTCCCAAGGAACTAGAACTGTAAGCACCTAGCACCACGCCCAACCAGGATCATCTTTTACAGGGAAAAACTGCAACACACTGATAGATTGTATCTGGATGATAAAAGAGCAAGCAGGTATATAGCTTCCTGATGCTCTTTAAAACAAACAAATATATTGCCAGCTCATATCCATGGTCTCCATCATCTAAGAACAACATTTTTAAACACCAGATTTGAGATTTAAGAGCACCTCTTTTACTGGAGATGATTTTCATTACATAATTTATTAAAGTTATTCATAAATCAGCAGTGATAAAAGTGATCATTTATTAAGCTAGTGTTTGGAGAGCAATTTAGTTGCACATGAACTTCTCATTGGAATATTCTTTGTATGCATGAGGAAACAAAAATTTTGCATTTTTTTTAATTAGAGCTTTCCACATTGAGATATTTTATGGTTTCAATACTCGAGCTACTACTTTGGAGAGTTAGTTTAAAATTATAGTACAGTTTGGGTTGAAAATACCTCTGTGGTAGCTGACATCTTATTATTTACCACCTCTGTCACTATGAACATACATATAAAACCTCTGCAATCGATCTCCCAAAGATAATATAAAACTCACACATACAAGTTGAGCTGACTTCAAAATTAACTCAGGATGTTCCTGAAACCATCCCATAAAAGAAACATCTGTTAGTCTCTTTTTGATTTGTTTCCTCAAAGAATCGGCAAGGACAGGCTGACCCAGCAAATACATTTTTGCGATGCTCTTAAATACTTCATTAAGATCACCAAGCAAACGGAATAGTAAACGATGTCCTCCGCTGCTTTCCTGAACAAGTACCATAGTTAGCAAGAATCCAACGATGACTGTCCAAGGGACAAAGCTAGAGTTTTAAGTCATTTTCCCATTAATTTGAAAAGCACTTTCCCCTTTTTGCATTCAGATATTCATTCATTCACTCACTCAATACACATTTATTGAGGATCGGAGATGTAAGATTGGCACTACAGGATATGATGATAGAACCTCAGTCTACCGTGTTATCTCCTTTGTTCCTCTTAATCATTGCACTCTAACGTGTCCTCAACTGCTCATGCCTCGACTCCTATAAAATCCTCTTACTTAACACTCCAGCCATGCAAGCCCCATCCTCTTCAAGTTATGTCACGCCCAGCTGTCAAAAAACATTCCTTGATCAAGAGTACACTCATTGTCATCACCATTTAACCAATAAATAACATCTATTACTTCTTGGACTACTCATTTTATATACTTCACAATCTTACTTTAGTCCTCGCTGTAACTGAGAGGTGAGGAAATATTTTAGTTTCATTCTTCATTACAGTTTTTCTTCCTAGTATGTTGCATAAGGATGTGCATAGCTTCTGAATCCCTGGAATCACACTGGACGTTGTCTCCTTCCTTTCCTGTTCTGCATGGATTTCTGCAAGGTACCTGCTTTTTATCAGAGAAACTGCTGAAAATGCAGCTTTCAAAGATATGTCATCTTGAGAAGGAGTATAGTGTTATCTGTTGTTGAGACTGAGTCTTCTTGAGCTAATGGCTTGGGCAGTGCTGGACAGAGGTTGAGCGCCATGATGTTTTGCTTAAATATTTAAAATGCCCTGTGGTAGCTCTGTAAGTTTGGCTGCCACTGAGGGACGTATCTGAGTACAATTTGAGAAGATCGGCTTTTATAAAGAATCCCTCTTCAAATCTGCCTTTCTATACTTCCCACTTGACCCCGCAGAAACTGTTCTTTATATCTGAATTTGCTTCACACACAGGTCTAGTGTGCTGTGACAGCGCCTGACCCACGAAGCTCAGGGCCTATTTCCGGTACACACCCCTGCACAGAAGCTAACATGGCACTGTGTTCCTAGAAAATTCTCCACAGTAGGGTTTTGTGTGAGTTGATTTTAAAAAATCTCCCTGTGTACTCATGTACTTTCTTCTCTATCATTTCAAATGCTTTCCGCAATTCTGTATTAAAATTTACCTATGCATACATGTGTACCAGTTTTGTATATGTTTATGAGGGGAGAGGTTGGTGCTAGGGCTGAAACTCAGGATCTTACTCATGTGAAGGACACACTTTGCCACTTTTACACACCTTCATAAGTTTTTGTAATACACTGTACTATCCATAAATGTTTCAGACTAACTGATAAAGTATAGAAAACTAACCTTCAAACAAGTAAGGGATGATTTTGAAGGCAACATAACTTTTCTTACAATTTTCTCACTCTTTTGGGTGGTAAGTTTCTGTATGCAAGTTAATGAGTTTAAATATATTAAGTTCTGAATTATAAAGGAAAATGATGGTGAAAAATAATATAGTGGAGGCTAGTATTCCTCTATGCTATTAATGTTGCATAACTACTATTAGAGATAATATAATCAGTGATAGAGTAAAGGAAACTGTTGGCAGAAGCCATATTTTGAAAACAAAGTCAACTAAATTATGTTCTCCTTCCAGCACCTGCATATCATCTTTAAATAGCCGTCTGAGAAAGTTTGACATGGTTCCTATATCTGTACATGTATGTTTGTTTTCTTGTTTTTTCTTTCCCTTTTTCTTTTGAAGGTTCTGGAGATGGATTTTACATACTATTCTATAAAGTAAATAGATTTCTAATCAATCATTAAATTTAGGTCTACTATCATTCATGAGAATCAAAACAAAAACTCTGAAGTTTTTAAAAATAGATTAAAATGATGATAATTTCTAGCAAAACACACGTGGAACCATTTGTCTGTAAAATTCAAAGTAAGAAAAATTAAACAGGGAAATGGAATTGAGAACAACTCATTTGGGAGAAAGTCAGACTAACGACCATGTTTTCTCTCTCTCTCTCTTTGGTGTCTATTTCTCCAGACCAACTGGAATTTCAGCCCTGGCCCTAGTGAAAGAAGATAAGCATGGTAAATTAATTCACTTTCAGACTAAACTGACTACAAAGCACAAAGCCAGTACTAGCGACAGCGGGCCTGAGTTACCTGCTGTTTCTCTGTCAGCCGAGGTCAGCTCTCCGTTGATCCCATTCTCTTTGGTATCTGAATAGGGGCCCTGGGGCCCGTGGTCTCCATAGGCAGCCTCTTCATCCTCTCTGTATGGGAATCCATTGGCGCTTCGGACAAGTCCTTCCCCTGCCCCAGCTTGGTCCTTAATTTCCGGTGGGTGTGGGTGTGCAGAAGCCTCTGCTAACTGAGCTGAGGTCCAGTGTGGCGCCTTAGCTTCATCCTTCCGTTCATCTGCCATTCTTCAAAGCTGTGGAATTTCTGCAGTTGGAACAGGAAAAACAGTAACCACCCATCACTTTGGGGAAATCTG
Organism: Cuniculus paca; assembly: GCA_004365215.1. Lineage (NCBI taxonomy): Eukaryota > Metazoa > Chordata > Mammalia > Rodentia > Cuniculidae > Cuniculus > Cuniculus paca. The sequence continues at coordinate 11,382 of RJWT010010886.1, read as the reverse complement.
ATCTAATACCGGTAGTACTCAGATGGTGAAAATTTGTCACAATATCAGTGGTCTGCTATCAAAAAGGCATTTCAATAATGCTCTTCTTTTTCTTTATTTTTATTTTTTTGGTGCTTAAAATTGAACCCAGGGTTTTGCACAAGTATTCTACTGCTGAACTGTGTTCTCAGTCCTCTTTACTTTGAGTGAGGGTCTTCTAAGCTGTCACAATGACCTCCAACTTGCAATCTCCCTGTCTCAGCCTGCTCCCTCAGAGGGTCTGGGATCCCAGGCATGCGCCACTGCACCTGGCTCGATAATCCTCTCTTAGTATCAAGAGCTAGCCATTGCTGATCCCTTATGTAACACAGTTTCTGCAATATTTATCTTTCTAGTACATGAGGACCATCATTCTACATATGGTGGTAGGAAAACTAATGTTTGACATTTAAGGACACACCTTAACTCATTTTCATGGACTTAAGGTCTTGAACGTTGACTGCCCATGAAAGGCAAGGGATCCTTTAGCCTAGGGGAAGGAAATCTGCAGTAGGAAAAGAAGAAAAAAAAAAACTGGATAGAAAAGAATGAGAGAGGAGTGACAAAGGTCACTTCCAGACCACTCTTGAAAGAACCACCTTCAGTGGAAGCTTGGAAAGACAATGGCCAACCTTTCAGTTTCAAAGTTCAATTTAAACCACAGGCAGACCTGCTTTTCTGAACACTGTAAATTAAGACAGTTCTGACTTAATTTCCCAACAGGCTGTCTTTACCCCTGTCTACAGTTTAAGAAGGGATGATATTTTCTGTCAGTATGCAATTTACACAGAGAAAGGAGAAAAATATAGTACCAGGCCTACATCTACTCTTATGGCAGTATCTCACAATTGAGTTAAAGAAGATCTGAAAGATTGACGTGTATCAGGAAGCTGTAAGTGAGAGCAAAGGAGGAATGATCTGAGGAGGAGGTGTTCTACAAATGTTGAGTGGTGGACACTGCACAACCTTCTCCTGTATGTGGACGTTGTCATGTTTGGAGATGTAATTGATGAGAGGCGATTGACCACTCAGTTCGGAAAGTCGTTGCCAGTGCTACAGCCTCACTGATGGCTTACAGTTCCCTCAGTCAGAGTGAAAACATGAAAGATGAATGTTTCTGATGGAAACCGAGAACACCTTCCAATTTTCAAAAATGTAATTGACGCAAAGACCTCCAAACAAGCGAACAAAAACTATGCTAAGACAAATCTACTTATTGCCAAGCCCTGGGTAGAAACACCACCAATAAATTTAGCTGCTATGAAAGTAAACTCTTCTTGAAGGCTCCTAAGAGCACCTGTTTGTTCCTTACTGCATTTCAGAACAGTCCTCACCTCCCTCTGCCTCCTAGTCATACCAAGAAGAGCCAGCTGGATTCATTCATTTAGCTAATTCAGTTTCAACGCTAAACCACCCCCAAAACTCCTTACCAAAAGGGTTCTGTGGACCCTTTGTAAGGATGTACTTAAATACCATGTGAGGTGAGTTCTGCAAACACTGATTGAAGGGCTTGTAAGACCAGGGGCATCCCTGCCTCACCAACTATGGGCAAAGTAGTGTAAATATAGACTTGTTTTCCCACCTGTAAAACTAGGACCATAATTCCTAGCTTATTGGCATGTGTCACAGTCTATATCTACAAGTCCCCTGGGAGCTCATGTGCTCCTAAGTGGGGTTTGGGAAGGTGTCTGGATTATGGGGGCTCACAAGTGATTTGCTGTTAGGAGGTGGAGTCCGGTCAGCAGATGCAGGTCACTGGGTGTGACCTGGAAGGTTCCATCTCCTCCCCACTCCCACCTTCTGTCTCTGCCTCTTGGTTGCCAGGCCATAAGCAGTTTTTCTCCACCCAGGGCCTTCTGCCAAGTCACTGACCATGCAAGGACGGAAACTTCTAAAACATGAGCCAGAATAACCCCTCTGCCTTTAAGCTGCTGGTGTCGGGTATTTTGTCCCAGCAATGAAAAAGTGACTAAGATGGGTTGTTAGAAGTTGAAACGACACAAGTCCCTACTACACTCCATAAATGATATCTGCTGTCGTTTTACAATTACACTGTTAGTTATTATACCACCAATCACATATAAAACCAATCACATATAAAACATGTGAGTAGCTTTTCTGGATTTGTTAACGTAGTAATAGGAGCTTGAAAACTTGGTCAAGTTCGATAGTAAAAGTTGCTTATAAATTTGTCCCCAGATTTTACGCAAATGCCCTGAACAAACATTCCAAGCCAGGCCTGGCACGCATCCCAAGAAGAACCTGAGTGAAAGAATGGATCTTCAGAATCAACCGCTGGGTGTGCACCTATGAAACATGAGCTCCCCTTTTTAAAAATGACCCTGCAATGCTCGCCAACACATTCTCCTATTGTCTTTGGGCTAATACTGGAAGACCTAATGTGGGAATCCAAACGTTACGTGTCTCTAGCTGTTAGTGTCTTTATGTGTGTAGGGAATGGGAGACACAACCCGTATCTGCGACCTTCTTGATCACATTATTTTGACAGATATGCCTCCAGCATCCGAACCATTACCATGCCTGGCAATGTGCCTCAATTTCTTTACTACTCCTTAACCAGAATTAGAGTTTCCATATTCTTAAGCGGTCCCAATCTCCCATTTTAAGTAGAAAACTTTTCATATAAGCACACATCTTGTTAGTGTGGCTTTAAAAAAAATAGGGATTATAATTTTAGGATAGTTTTAGATTTACCGAAAAACTGAGCAAATGCTAAAAGAGTTCCCATGAACCCACTGCACACGATTTCCCCTATTTTCAATATCTCATGCTAGCATGGGGCACTGATTAGAATTAATGAACCAATATGGATACATTATTATTAACTATTATTAGCTAATGTTTAGCATTTATTTAGATCACCTTAGTTTTTAACCTTATGTTCTTTCGACTTATTTTAGGATCTCACAGGGTACCACAGTACCTTTAGTTTTCATGTCTCTTTCAGTTCTATTATGACTTCGATTTTCAGTCTTCAGGGATGCAGATCAAATAAATTGTAGGACATCACTCTGCTGAAATTTGCCTGATTTTTTTTCTTCATGATTCATCTTAGGTCAAACGTTTTGGAAGGAAAAATCAAAGAGGTAGTTCTCAAATAAGCTTGAGAGATGCTTCGGCTAGACAGGTAATGTCTACTGTCAGACTTTTGAAAGGTTTTGTTGTGCTGCTGGACATTTCAATCTTGGGGGCAAGGGGTGTGTGATAAGTCTCTCAAACCATTGGCCACAGAGCCATTGTTTTAATTTTTTGAAGCTAACACACTTATTTACATCTCCAAAAATATCTGGGACTATTTAGATTTGCACTTTAGCCCACACTTAACACTGGAGATCTGGGCCACTAAGTATCCATAGTAAATAGAACGATGTAGACACTCATAACTCTTGTCTAAATTTGGCTGTGTCTCTCCTCACCCCAAGAGCTCTCAGGAACAGATTTCCCAGGAACCAAAAATCCTCATCTTGGAGCTGGGAGTGTAGCTCAGTGGTAGAGAGCACTTGCTTTGCATATATCAGGCCCTAGGTTCAATCCTAGTACTTGGAAAAACAAAAACAAAATAAAAACAATAACGCATCCTCATCTTGACTGCAACACACCAACGCCTAAACAGAGAGGCTTGTACTTTGTAATTATTCATGGACAACTGTGAGATAATTAGTTTTGAAGAAACCAGGCATTTATAAAGTAAATCCCTTTAGTGTTTGATGTGTAAGTGTCTTGGATTACTTTCTTCGTAATTAATCAATAAAAACTACTTTTGGAAGAAGGATAGCTAATCACACTGATTTCACTTAATACCAGAGTCACACATAAATTTATTAACTGAAAAGCATCATGTAACATCCTGATATTGGAGAATACTTTACATGTGTGTAGGTTAATCAGATACCACTTTCTAAGTTATCAGGCTTTTAAAATGTACATAGTACAACCATCTGTGAGATGAAAACCACTTTAGAGAAACTTTGAGATACAATCCATATTGCTCTGAGAAAATTCCTTTGACAGAAAATATGATTTAAACAACTTGTCTCATTTCTAAAGGGAAAGCTTCTTAAATTAAAGGAGACACTATATGGCCATTCTTATGTGGAGTCACAACTTCTTAAAATATCATCCATAGGATAGTAAATTTCCCTTAAATTTCTAATGAAAGTTTTGGAGTCATATATTATCTCCATTGTTCATAACATAATTAAAAGTGATCACAGCCTCTTTTAATTTGTTCTTCCTAATGGATTATTATTTTTATCTAATTTCTTTGGAACCTGTGTGAAAGCGGAATTAAAGAAGATTAAAAAAAATTGAGACACAGGCAAGTTCTCTATGAATCTATACAAGGAAATTTGTGAGGTACCAGGAACTGTAACAATCTATTCTGACTTTTTTAAAGGGAAAAGACTCTTCTCTTTCCAAATACAAAAACTGCCAAGCAGCTGGGCATTGGCCCCATAATCTCTGGTTTGATGAAGCGAGCTGAGAAACTTTTTCCCCATCTCCCCTGCAAAAGCCTAGTTTGACAATGTGGACAGGACATCTAAGTCCAAGATGTTGATTTATAATTTATAACACACTGTGATGAGATTTTAGCTATTAGAATTAAACACAAATGCCAACATGAGGACACAGGTATCTGTTATATGGATTTAAAAAAAGCAATTTAAAAAGTTCAAGCTTCTACTTCTGTCAGGATGAGATATTCTGCTGGGCTTTATCATATTATTACTTATTACAGGGTTTCAGTATTCTTCCCAATTACTGAACACAGTTGGAACAACAGGTAAGAGAAGACCTTGTGCTACTAGAAATGTTAGTTGTAGATGTGTGCAGTGAACTTCAAACTTTGTTATTAAACAATTGCTTCTTGATATTCAAGAGTTCTCAAAGGACAGACTTCATTAAAAGCTAAACCTTCAGTCCTTAAAATGCTAGCATTTTGCCTCAACAGACTTCAGATCTTGTTCTCCCATTCTAATGTGGCAGGCAAGAGCAGGCAGGACTCTACCTCAACTTCGGGACCACTGAGCCCCGCTACACTTTCGTTCATTTCAGTGATGGATAATAAAGAAAAGTATGATTCTTCACTGCCTGTGGGTTGGTCACTAAGCTTTGATGCCAATGGTGTGAGGCAAACTACGAAACTTTAAACTGATCAGACTTCTAAGCCACTGAAGATTCAATCTATGCCATCCTGTGTCGGCATAATAAACTGCTATAACCAGACTGCAACACGGTTTCTACAGATTAGATTTCAGCTTGAGGGCTGGCATGTGGCTGGGTGGCAGAGTGCTGGCCCAGCAAGTCCTGGGTTCAATCCAGAGCACATAAAAATAAACAAAACAATGAAGGAAGTAAAATAAATTCTGAGTTGAAATGGGAAGTGAATTAGTTTGCAGTTAACACCTTTTTGTGTATCAGAGAGAAAAAATTTACTTTCCCCAAGGCAACTTGAAAGCCTTCCTCCAAATTTATAAAACCTCTATTGAAACATTGTCTTTTGTGATGTCACTGTCCCTTGCATTGGGAATCTACACAGTAAATTAATTTAAGCTGTAATTGAGAAAGAAAATAGGATCACATATATTTTGCTTATTTCTTATAACTCTTAGAATATCAGGCACTATATCTTTTTTTACATTTCTCTTTCATTACCAGAAGTTAAATTAATTAGTACTATAAGCATTAATAATAATTTAATAAGTATTTACATCATTTTAAGTTATTGTTACTGTGTTCTGTTCTTTATAATTAATTATAAAAAGAAATCTTTTCTGAAACTAAATTGTATATCATAAATAAATAATTACTGTACATATTGCCTTCCAACTTTTTGGCCTATTTGTTTTGAAAGTAGTATACATTATTTAACAGTCCATAGCTCATTTTATTCATGTACATAAGCATTCACAGACATCATCAAAAAATGTTTTATAAAGCATTAACTAATATTACAGACCTGATAGGTTACAAGCTAACAAACAGCAGAAAATTTGGATTTCTTGAAACAAATAACGTCACTTAGATTTTTTTTTAAAAAGTATTTCTCCTTTGTCTGTCTTTCTTGGAATAATACTCTAAATTACCATCCAAGCAAATGCTGATAACGAGCAAAGGATAACTTTAAAGTGACAAATGACTTACGTTGGAAGCAGCCAACTCACACACTCACACTGGTTTCCTTTAGAGATTATTAAACTGCATGTGAGCATCAAAACACAAGGCACTTCTCTGCTGGGTTAGAGAAAAAAGGTATTTTTTCCTGACCTCTGTCTATCATTGGGTTGCCTGATAGTGCACATGAAAAGAGTCTGATATACTCCGATGTTCTTGCATTTTCTGTTCTTTACAGCAAGTAACAAATAAACATAGCTGTTTAAACCAAAAAGTGGTTCTTGAACACACACACCTTTAGGGTGTGCAGGCACGAGAAAATCAGGTATAGCTGTCACACTCCCTCCATTATTTAGAGAGAAGAAAGAAGAAGAAAGCAGAAGAAAATATCCCTGACAGCTGTGCTGTCTTTCCGAGAAATTGATGAACTGATTTTTTCTAAGCAAATCCAGAGCTACCAATGCAAACCTAAGACACATCTCACTAAAGAACAAACCGTTTCCTAATTTTCCTTTTACTTTAATCTTTGGGGTTTGTTTTTTTATGTTTCCATTAAGGTAATGCATATTAAAGCATTTTCAATCTATTACTTCTGATTATATACAATACATTAAAATTTTAGGTTTGGGGCTTGCAAATTAGTAGTCTGATAGGAGGCTCTGATAGACTCTGATAAACCCTGGTGCATAAGAACTAGTGATAGAAGCAGGCACAAGAAAGGTCGCGGAAGGGTGACTGAAGTAACGGCTACGCAGGGGATGTTGACAGGTCTCATGGCCACTTCCCCAAACAGAAGCCGATCCTTTCATTTCCTCTGTCCAGGATGTTTACAAAGAGTTGGTGGAGTCCAACTAACGGGCAGACTGCTTTTATTCTACCTTGCAGAGAATAAGGTATTCCCTATCACTGAAAAGAGGCAGAAATTATCAAAAGAATGTTTAAAATTGTCCATTCATCAGTTAAACGAAATTCTGCCGTGAAAACGATGACTGGTCCCTGGTCAGTCTATCAACATCTTCAAATCGCCTTTAGAATATTTATTTCAGATTACTTCTTGGCATTGATTCATGGTTCATGACAAAGTATAATTGCTTGTTTTCTTTATGGGCTAGAGCATTGTGGAGATGTGGGGTAATAAGCAAAGTGTGAATGCATGGTAGATAACTCTGAACTCATAAACTCTCCAAAAAATAATGGAATGATTTAATATCTAGGCAGTTCAGAGGTATGCGCTGAAAATATCATGAAGTGGAGTGGAATTTTTTACTCCTGGGATTCCCCTATAACCAGCAACCTCACTGTTTTTCTTTGGATTACAATATTAGAATGAGCGTAGAACACAGAAATAGTTGCTGATTATAGCTATTACTAGTGGGCATGAAATACAGTCGAAAACTGGCAAAAGGAGCAGCTCTGAAGGTTTGAAAATCTAAACGAAAACTGTGCGTGTGCTGGGTAGGCGTGAGTCCACTTTTGTAATGCACTTGGCAGGGCTCTTCTAGAATGTTTTCTCTGATATATTCTGCAACGTGCCAGTTCAGTCAAAACACCAGGATTATAATTTTGTGCTGCTCCATCTCCAAAAAAGGAACAGAATTATAAAACAACCAATTATATAATGGCATTAAACACATGTGTATTGTTTCTTTTTTCTACGGAGGCCCAATTGTGCCTTGTCCTATTAATATCTTATCGAGCCACACAACAGCTACTTGTTTTGGTCCCTAAAAGTAGCAGAATTTTACATATGATCTGTGTATTTGCTTATAAATACTGGGGAATTCCAAGCTTCAATATTTGTTGATAAACTACTACAACCTGGTATCCCTCCTCTTTGTTTTCTATGCCAAATGTGGAGAAAAGTTCAAGACATGAAAAGCTGCAGCTGAAAATCCAGATATTTGCTTCATGACTTCTCAGCGGTTTTTCAGGCTGATTGTAAAGTTCCTGCAATATATGACAACACATTGTTTATCACGCAGAACAGCTCATTAAACGCAAAGAGCTCGTGGGTATATATTGTGTCTGCTGGGAGGGACATACGATAGAAAACAAGTCAGGGTTAGGTTACTGTCAGAATTGGATGGTACAATAAAGCATGATTCCAAGCAAGTTCTACGTGCTCAGTACACGCTACCTATCATTTATTACTATTTTTATGGCCTTTAAGAACATTGTCAGCAATGGGACCCAGTGCATGCCTGGTTGTCCCATATGAAAAAACTAAGAGTAAATTAAGAAAGAGTAAATTAATTGACACAATTAGAAACTGTTGGGAGATCTGGAATGAAAAGCCAGATCTACCGACATTCATCCTTATGCCTGCTCCTTTCCTAGGTGGCAAGATTGTGGAATGGGGTAGAAGCCAGAGAGGAAGTCCAATTAAGAACAGTGACTTCACAAATTCGTTGCATTACTATTAACTGACCGTTAAACTGACTAAGCATTTTTACGGGACTGTGGTATTCGACTCATGCCTCACAGCTGTGTATTATTTCTACACTTTATGTTAAATAAAAGGACAAGTAAGTATGTCATACATATATCAGAAAAGAATAATATTTAAAATGCTGTAGGGTTTTAGCTCTACCAATAATATCTAATTAGGGACGCCCACTTCAGTCCTGGAGACATAGTGGAACACATAATGCGTTTCCAACCAGGAAATTAGGCCCCAATTCTGGTTCTACCACTTATAAGATATGTAACTTAGACAGGGTGATAAACCTGCGTGTTAATTTCATAAGCAGGTAAATACTGAACCCTCAAACAGATAAATTTGGCCTGGACATTAGTATTTTTCTTTTAACATATATGGAGAAATTCAATCGTAACAATTTTAATAACATTTTCCTTATGCATAAATTTAACTGGCAAGAAAAAAACTTAAGAGGGAAGTTGTTACTTGGGTATTGACAAGGAACGGTTTTGCTTTACACTTTTTCCAGCTTGGAATTTGATCTAAAACCTGTCAGATTTTGTTTAGCATCACATGATAAAACACCGTACAGATTTTGTTTAGTGTCATATAATAAAACACCATAAAGTAAATCTCAGGGCACAAATCCGAGAAGTATTTTGTAGAGTTACAGATACTATAAAGGGAATTGCAGCCCTTTAGTATTTATTGACATCCCAACAGTGTGAAAGATCTTCGGTTTCAGAACCCAAGAGCCACATTTAGGAAAGATACTGGCTAGGTTCCTAATGGCTACAATTTAAAGCCTAGCCCTGGAGCACAAGATGATCAGAGATTTCCCTATTAAACACTGCAACGTAAAAATAATGATCAGCACTAGAAGACAACAGGCATCCAAGATTTCTCTGTTCAACACTGTAGGAAGGTCATGACTCACATGAACTTGGAGGTTTCGATACATACTACAAAACAGGATGCTACTATTAAGAACAAAAAGAAAATGAAACCCTAAAAGTTGGAGAAGAAAATAACAGTTGCATAAAATAAAAACAGAGAAACTTGAAAGTGGAGAATATATTAGGGCACAAATTGAAAAACTGAATGCATTTTGGTTTTCTATGAAAGGAATCTGCCTTTGGCTATTTAAAAATAAACAAACAAACAAAAACAAACAAACAACACAAACAAAAGAGATGAAGTCCCGGGATTATAAGCAAGAAAATGTTTATTTTGTTGCCTGCTCTACCTCATATTTCCTCCTTTCCCGTCTGTCTGCCTTTCTCTACCTGGTACTGGGGATTGAACCAGGACTTTCATACTGAACTACATTCCCATCCCTATTTACTTGTTTACAGACAGGGTCTCATTAAACCAGTAAATTGCCTAGGCTGGGCTCAACCTTGAGATTCTCCTGTCTCAGCCTCCCAGAGTCCTGGCATTGGAGGTGTTCACCACTATACCCAGTGGGTCACTTTACCTTTTGGTAGGCAAATCTCCCTTGCCAAATAAAAGTTCTAATATGACTAAAACTTTGCAGCTAATGCAGTCAGATTCAACTCTTATCTCAAATTTAGTGAATATACGTAAACAAAGAATATCATCGACCACAGTATTTGTTTTTCACCTATCTTTGAATTTTATGTTTTCCTTCTCAGTGGGTGAATTCAAGCAAAAGCTAAATAGTCATCCTGTCTTGAATATCACAAAATCAATTCTGGTTTTGACCGATGGCAGCTTGGAGTGGATGACTGATAATATACTATCCAACTCCACGACAATGTAGCTCAAGTCATTAAATGACTGATTATTTTTTAAATGTCTCCAAACATTAAGGGCAGGGCCTTAATGCTCAGCGGCACAAACGCCTGCCTGGCAAGCACAAGGTCAAGAGTTTGATCCCCGGTACAAAAAAAAAAAAAAAATTAAGGGTAATGAATTAAAACAAAACAAAACAAAACAAAACAAAACAAAACAAAACAAAACAAAACACAACCCTGCTGTTGAAGGAGGTCACACACAAACCACCAGCAAACACACATGGGATGGAGGTAAGGCAGGGAGTTGGGAAATGTAGAGACAGCACTGCTGCACAAGAAAGTCTACATTCCAGGAGAAGGGAAAAGACTATAAAAAGGACGGGAAGCTTTCTAGAAAGGAAAGCTGGACGTCTACATCCGTTTTTGTTCTATTTTTTGCAATCACCTTCTGGAAAGATACCACAGCGGGCACTCTTCCAGCCTGCACTCTATCACTCCAGCCTTCAAGCTGGGCTAGAGTGTCCTCACTCTTCTGCCTGTTCACCTCTAAGGCTTGTGAGCTTCTAGAGAGAGGACTGGAGATTAATCGTCTTGTGGCCCAGGAGTGAGGTGGACGGGGCAAATGAGGTGGACAGGACACAATCAGAAAGGCATGTAACAGCCTGAGCCTGGGCTGTGCCTGGAAGGCCATGCAGCAGCACTGGGAAAGACAGGAGAGAAGGGAGTGCTTCACTGTGGTGTATTTTTCCAGGATGATTGACCCACGATCAGTGACTCAGAAGAAGCCATGAGTGTGTCGATTTGAGCTACGGTAGCACATCTGGGATTGAACCAACAGGCTAGATTTTATATTTAAACAATAATTATCTAACACAAGAAAAAACTTGACCCTCAAACTAATATAGTCTATTTAATAAACTTGTCTTAACAAGCTGCTTTGATAATTTTAATTTATAATTAATGTTTCTATAGTTATCTCTTTTTCATCTATCTAATTATATACCTTATCATTCATCTTTTAATGAAAGGGAATGATAAAAATTTCATGTTTCA
>RJWT010010885.1:0-23756 GCA_004365215.1 Cuniculus paca | reverse complement strand
TATTTCTAAAACATAAGTGTGCATATGACATCATTCAAAGTTTTTGTTTGTTTTGTTTTATGCCCCATCTCCTTGTATTTTGGTTCACACTTTTTGTGTAAACCCTGTGGTTGCACAATATCTTACCCCTTCTGATTATAATTCATCTCTTCCCTTACTTACATTGCAATCACAAATGTACTTACTTTACTTTCAACTTGTCATGCTGTTTAACATGTCCTCCATTATTAACTCCTTTGTGCAAAATGGCATACCCATACTGATTTCCTAAATCCTGCAATATTTCAAGATTCAATTCAAGAGCCACCTGTTATATGGCTTCTTGACCTTTCAGTCACATCTTATTTGACCTGGCTGCCTGCCACAAAAGCCTCACAGAACATGGCAGGCCCATCTTGCTACCACACAGCAGCTCCCAAACAGCAGCCTAAACTGTGGTTCATACAAGGGTCTCGTTACAATTTGTGAGCTGTAAGACCTTGATTTATGTAAACTTGTGTATCTAGATCCTGGCAAGGTGCCTAAAAAATAACAGGGGAAAAATATATATTTATTGAACAGATGAAGGGATAATATTTATAGACAAAAATATTATAATCACAAGTTAGAGTACTACTGTGTTTTCTAAACAAAATTCTAGTATGCAACCTTAGAGTGAGACTAAGATTTTAAAAAGCTGTTTTGTCTGCACTAAAACTGAGTATTCCATTTGACTTTTATTGCTGATTTTTTTTGTTTTGTTTTGTTTGTTTGCTTTATAATTTTTCTCTTTAAAATAAAAAAAAATAAAACTGAGTATTCATCAATACCAAATAACCTTTCTGTTACATACTTATTTTAAGCAGAATAACATTTAATCGTAAGAATAAACATGACCTGTGTTAGCACAGAATGTTAACTTTTATTTTCTTTCAGGTCATCTGTCATCTTTTTACATAAATTATATAATAAGAGTACAGTGTGTGTATAATGTCATACATATATTAAGTAATGTCACAGAATAGCTGAGTTATTTTTGCTCCTAGTAATCATTTTGTCCCTGTGTTTCCTCTGAGCTTCTTTGGTGTTATGTAAATTATATATGTTCAACAGCTATTTACTGAGTTAACAATTTAAGTATTTTCAGATTTATTTCTACCTGCTTTATCTAAAAAAGTAAATGTGAGAAAGATATTCTTGAAGAATCTTAAAAAGTTATTTTGCTCATTTGTCTTTGAAGTTACTCAAAAATAACTGTGTCTTCATACAGAACTGTACAGTTAGACCATCAGTATAGAGTGAGGAATATCATAAAAATCTCTCTGAAACTCTTAGAGGTTGTCGATCATAAAGACATTGTTCAAAACATATTTTGTTATATTTTGTAGTGTCCCCTTTATGCTGACCCTTGGGAAAATTTTCTTTCAGGTTTCAGTAGCAGAAATAATTGTACTTCTCCTGAGTAAATTAGTTTGCTTTTATAATAGATGGTGTACATTATGAAATTTATCAGTTTCTTTTTTTATTTGGCCCCTACAAAACTTAGAGTCAAATTGAGATCCATCTGGCAAGAAGGTTATAACCCTTTATACTTTCTTTTTCATACAGTCATGATAATAGTTTCATTTAATACTGTCATGGCAACTTTTCTTTTTTCCCTTTTTTATTTCTGAATCTAATTTCACTTATATTCCTATAGGGTGCAAAACCCTATTTTTGTAGTAATAATAAATCATTTGAGATCTAGCAATGTTGTTTGTAAAAACTTTAAATAAGCTATGCACTAGGAACGGTTAGCAGTTTTTATTAGGTCTATCGCACATGTCCCTATATTATATTGCTCATTATTTTTTATATATTTTTGAGTCCATTTAATTAAGTATCCTGTCAATGTTACCTGACCTGATATTTTCCTTTAATAATTAAATGTAACTTCTTGACAATATTTCATTTTAATTATTTTTATAAAAGAAGTAATAACTATTAACATTAATTTCCTTTTATAGCTTGTAAACAGTTGCTTTTACTTGTGAATGTCAGATGATGAAGGTATGTAAACATTTTGATCTGTTAGCTTTGTGCAAAATCTCTTATTGACAGTTTATTCAATAATTCTTTCAGCATAAATTTACTAAACACTTTACATGTGGCTATTAACTTGTGAGGCCAACAGAGTAGAATAAAAAAAAAATCTTATCTTAGAAGAGATATGTATAAAAAGCAAGGTACCTAGAAATGATGTTAGCCAACTCTATAGAAACTAGCTTTGCAAATGGACTAAGAACACTTGGGTGGAGTTTAAATTAGGAAAATGAGAGGTGGAAATGATATTCTGAGCAGAAAACAAAGACACAGGACCAGGTAATTCAGCATGTGATGCCACAGTTAGAATATAACTGATTGACAGAGAGCATGGAAAAGTTGTGCAGAGTGAGATTGCAAGGCTCGTTTGGGTGGGTAATAGAATAGATTTGTTGTAAAAGTTTTAACGGTCTATCCCATTTAAGTATTCACCCCTTCTACATAAGTGTTGCGAACACCTACAAAGAAAAATTTGATATCAAATGTAAGTTATCGCTACCTAAAGTACAGTATTGCTAAAAGAAAGGCTAAACTCTAATTACATTTGTTAGTTGATGTTATGTTAAAATGGTTTTGCGAGTTTAAAATATCATAATTTTGTTTTATTCCAAATAGAATCTTCTTATAATTACTAGTCAATATTTTCTGAATAATATGAAACATTTGCTAATATTTATTTCCTCTATCTTTTAATTCTATTTTTGCTTTCTCCTCATTTTATTATTGGTAGTAAGCCAATAAATAGTAATTTCCTTAAACTTTTAGTAGAAATATCACTTTTGTATTTAACAGAAACTTTAGGTAAAAGTCAATGTTAACATTAAATTGAACAGAAGAAAAGTAAATCTTGTCAGTGGCCACCTTGTGTTTGATAATGCATTTTAAAATACGGACATAAAAAATAAATAAAATAAAATATGGGCATAAACTGGTCTTGGTGGCACATGCCTCTAACCCTAGCACTCTGGAGCTTGAGGCAGCAAGATCATTATGCATTTAAGGCCAGGATGGGCAACATAGTGAGTTCAAAGACCAACCACAACTACATGGCAAGACCATGTCTCAAAAAATAAATAGGAGGAGCTGGGGACTTAGCTCAGTGGCACAAGTGCTTGCCTGGCAAGCATGAGGTTGTGAGTTCGATCCCTAGTACCAACCCCCAAAAAAAGAAATAAAACTTGCTAAAATATTTTATTATTCAAACATCCCTAAAATCAAATTCAATTTTGTCTATTTCATTAATAGCTCCTATCAAACTAACACATTGTGTAATATTACTGTTGACTTAAGGAAGCATCTTTCTTATAAAACCTCGAAGACGCAAGTCTCTCTATCTTGTACTCTATGACAGTTGGCAATTACAATAACTACCTAATTAACCTAAGCATTATGATAGGAAAGTAATCCTATGCTAGAATCATCACATAATCTCTGACTTCATTCTAAAATAACAGGGTATATGGAATTTATTTAATTGTATATTTTAAATGATATTGGTAGAGAGATGCAATCTTAGGAGTCTCATACAGTCAAATACCTAGAAAACTGAAGTGAGAACCTGGGAATTGGTAAGGTTTATTATGCATTTATGAAAATGTCAACTTCTGATGCAATGTCATAGTTTTAAGATTATAAATCCTTAGACATTCCTTGCAAGCAAAATACTCCAAGTTTCATAATATATTCATGATTCTACTATTTTCAGAAGCAAAATTAACCATACTCTTTTGATTTCTTAAGCAGTTTTTTAGTTACATCAGGTCCTGGATGGAGATAAGGTTTTAAACTTGTGTAGCATTAGATAGAAAAGTATGGTGTTCGTTCTGGTAGATGCTTCTAAGGCAGGTACAAGGGTGAACTGGGGCCACTCTTAGTATTTCCTCCCATGCATGGTTTTTCATTCTTTACAAGAGAATCACTTTGACAAGTCTCCATATATTTTAATTACTTTCTTTTTTGGTTCTCTATTCTTGCATTTTGACAAAAATCAAGAGATGTGATGCCACTCCTTCAACACATCAAGTAAGGGTTTCTTCTGAAGTATCCTACTTCATCATTGATGCATTTCTTCTTCCACAAAAACATAAACATATAAACACAAGTCAGCCAAGTTCTTTGTTTCTTTGTGACAGGGACTGTCTTCCTCCAATATTCACTAATATGTTCCTTTCTTTGCCTGAAATGTCATCAGAATGGTCTTTATCACCCATATTTCTACCATCATTCTCTTCAGAACTTTTTAGGAAATCCCCCAAAAAACTGGCCTTTCTCTAGATTTCTCTGTGAGCTTTCACTGCTACTGCCCATTATAGTGAATTCAAAATACAATCTATTTTTTTTAGAAAGTACTTCAAAGGTTTTTTTTACCTCTACTCATTCTGTGATTTCAAAGCTACTTTCAAATTTTTAGGTGTTTGTTATATTAACATTGTGCTACTTGGTAACAATTGATATCTTAGTCAATTCAGGCAGGCATAACAATCCTTTATATTGGGTAATTTATTAACTACAGAAATTTGTAACTCCTCTAGAAACCAAAGAGGCCAAGATCTTTATAGACCCTATAAAGTTTGGTGACTGATAAGGGATATTTTCTTCAAAGATCGTGGCTTTTTGTTTTGTTCTTCTAAGGTGGAAAAGATGAACAAAATCTCTAGTTTCTTTTATGAAGACACTAACCTCATTCATGAGGGTCCCACATTTATTACTACTTCTCTTAGTACAAATGGGGATCTGGAGTCAACACAAATTTTTAAGGCACAAATATGTTTAAGCAACAGCAGTTTCTGTAAATATTCATGCCTACTCTAAATCTCAGAATAAGACTTTTGTGGAAATGGGAACATTGTAGATGTAATCAGTTAAATTAGAATAAAATCAAGATAGATTAGGATTATCCCTAATCTAATGACTCTTGTCTTAGCGAAAGTGATTATGAGTATGATTTACACAGATCCATAGTGAGGATCTAAATATGTGAGACAGAAAAGATGGACATGTGAAGATGAGGAGAAAATTAAAGTTATACTACTACAAACCAAGAATACTAAAGATTCTCCAAAATATCAGAAGCTGGAAGAAGCAAGGATGATTCTTCTTAAGAAACTTCAGGAAGAAAACAACCCTGTGTAATTGGACTTACAGTCTTCAGCAAAGGAGGAGAAAATTTCTATTGTTTTAAGCCAATTATTGTCTGGGACTTTGCTATAGAAACCAAAAGAAACTAATATATATCAAAAAATTTGTTCACACTTGCATAAAATTATGAAAATATAGAAACAATTCCCAATCTTTGCAATAATAATTTCTTGATATTATCTAGCATGGTGATCTAAGCAATAATAATATCTCATGTCCCACATTGAGCACAGAAAAAATGATCTTGCCCCAAGATTAATTTCTTTTTATGTGTTTGAGTCTGTTGCTTCTAGAATTTAAACTTTCTGAAAACACATTCACTTCTTTCAACTTCCTTGGGAAGGACTTCTCATCAAAATCACATAATGTGGATACATTGACATACTGCTGTGAATATTTTAACCTTTTGTTATCTTCCAATCAGTTTTCTTGAGCTTTCAAAATTTTGCTTTGTCTGCATTTTCAATCCTCATTCAAAGTTGCCTACTGAGCAGTAGACACTACCTTACATATTCAAAGTAAATGGAGACTCATCATGAGCTAGTTAAATCTTTTTATTTTGCAGAAGAGATTGCTGAGGCTCAGAGGTACGTGTGTGTGTTTAAACTACTGTGCAAGAGAAAGCTGGATTAGAAATTCAATCTCCAGTCCTTAGACACTTCCTTTCAGGTTACCTACACATTAATTTCTCCTTCGTATGTACAGTTGGAACTTACAATTTTACTTTGACTTACGTAGTGTACACACATCCTGATTGTTGAATGCTAAATGAAACCTTGTCTACAGCTCTTGATATTTCTGAATTCTATGATACGGGATAGTCAGGAATTATTTTGGCGATTTGGTCAGGATTTAGATTCTGACTCTACTACTCATTGACTGTGTGACTTTAGGAACCTGAGTTTCTTTTAAGTGTGAAGACAAAAAAAATATGAATTGCAAATCAGTCTTTTGAGTATGAAGTATGAATACAATTCTAAAATGAGTGTGTTTAGAGAAAGTCTACACTCGTAGTAAGCATTGTAAGTCTCAGTCATTACTATTCTGTATCTGGCTGTACCCTTCCTTTCAGGTTTCTATTGCTAACTCCACAGTCTACAATCACATTATTTTTCCTACATACTTTTCTGATTATTTAATCATTTAAGCAATAAAATTTTACTAAGTGATTGCTGTATATCCAGCATAAATTAATATTGGGAATACAGGGACAGAAAAGAAGGGGTTCTTCCTCTAAGAACCTCAATTCACTTCCCAAAGACAGTACGATGCTGGAAAAAAAAGTCTACATTTTAGGATAAGAGAGAAACATTAAGAGATTTAATGAAATGAAAAGGATGAGAACATAAATTAAATGAAGATATTTGTGTCAAGAGAGATCAATTTTTATCTCTCTATAAACATAATTCCCAAGATAAGGAAATATTTATTATAAAATCATGGATTTAGCAAATACTAAAGCAATTTTTATGTCATGTACTCCAATTCTCATCTTTTTTGCCAGAATATAAAATGAGATTTTGTGCTGTTGCTTATAATCTCAAATTGGAAATTATCTTTGAAATTGTTTAATTTAAACTCATGAATATTTTCTGGTCACTGCTCTTCTACTTCTTGGCAGTGACATGAAACCCACACCATTATGTAGATGTTTGTACCATTATAAATAGCTCTATCAAGTAACTGTCCAAACTTTGAAATAGTATCTGTCTTCTTGTAATTTTTTCATGAATCCCAGTATAAAGCAATTATTACTCAATATGCTACCATTTCAAATGGTTTTAATCTCCTTAAAAGGTGTTTATCATCAAAGTTAGAAAAAAATTGTGATATTAAGCCTGTATGTTTCTTGTTGCTTCAGCAGTCAAGACAAATGAAACAAAAATAAATAGTTCTACTGACCATAATGCTTATTTCTCTATAGCTTTTGTCTTTTCCAAATAAAAAAAATAAATAAAAACCATTGCAGTATAAAATGTTTATTTCAATTATGACATCTAGATCTATTTGATTCAGTAGATATACAATTATTTATGTAAATACAGAATATACAGATATATGTAAGTATACATACACTTAGCTAATGTTATTCTAATTCATAGAGGATATTTTTCAAAGTGTTATTGCATTGAAGAGTATTTTTTTAGGAGGTGGGTATATAGCTCAGTGGCACACGTGCCTATGTGGCAAGCACAAGGTCCTGAGTTCAATTCCCAGTACCAAAAAAAAGTAATTTTCTGTGTTGTTTGTTTTGTCGACAACTTGCAGGAAATAAATTTGGAATCAATTTTCTTCTTTGAATATTTAAAAATGTATTATTTCCTCCTTGGTAATAGCAGTATAAAGATTGAAAATTTAGTACTTGTCACATGTGCTATACATTTTTATCCATATATGTACCTTCTGAATTTCTGTTAGCTGTAGGAAAATTACCTAAATCTAAGCCTCCCAGACTAAAGTGAATGGTTGTCACCTCTCTATTAATTTTTATCATTCATTAAATACTGGCTACCTGATTGGTAGCAACAATACTTTTTTAAAAATATTGACATTTTAATAATTTTAAAATGAAGCATTTTACAATAATCGCAAAATATAGCTAGTATTAAAAATAATATTTGCTGGCTATATTTTAAATTTATCATATGGAAAAAAGATAATTGTGATTTAGTCCCTTAAAAATCTATGATTTATAAATGGAAATATTTTCTGATGAATTTTGTTGAGGATTTAAGATAATCCAGAATATAGTAAGAAGAAGAAAGAATCTTTATTAAAAAGGATTTTAATTGTTGATTAAAGTATAAAAATCACGATTCTCTGTAACCTAGCTCAAAAAAGGAAATTTTAATGCAAGATAACTTTCATGTTTTCTTTGCTAGACATTTTGCAGAAAACTGTAAAAATTTACTCTGATCTATAAGAATGTTCACTTTTTCAGCTGTCATTTTATGTTTACAGGAAACAATTTATATCTTGTCTTAACAGAAAACAATGCTTTTTATAGGGCTAAAAAAGATTACATTGTCAACTGAGATTTATATAAGCTTTTATAAACATAAATGACCCATAAGTAGAGTCTGTTATATGCGTAATAGAAATTGGCAGACACTGTATAACGAATATGTGCAGAAAAGAAAAAAGAGTATGCAAGTTGCACACATAACCACAGTGATGATTCTGCAGTGAAAGAGGCATTAGCACTTGCCAAAGAAGAATGTATTACAATTTTGCAATATTAAGGTCTAAATGGTCTCTGCAGAAGCGTGTTAAATTTTAATTATAATTTTGCTTTCAGTTATGGCTTAATAAAAGGATTTAGATTATTTCCCTTCTGGGTTGAACTAATTTACTAGCTGCTAATAACCATTTAAAAATCACAGCACATCATATGCTTTTATGTTTAACCTATTTTTGAAGGTATTTTAATAGTAGAAATAATTGAAATAATTGCCAAAATATCAGGTGAAGGCAAAAAGCAAGCTATAAAACATCATTTCCTCCAAAACACCTACATAAATGTAAACTAAGCAAAGAATATAAATTATGAACAGAGATGTTCTCAGTGGTTATAAAAATTTATAATAAATATCCTTAAGTTTACCAAAAAGTAACCTATTACATGCTACTAATTTATCCCTCAGTAAACAAATAACTGTTAGCTCTGTTATGGTATATACTATATACAGTGCATTAAATGTAAAAATTGGTGCCAAACATGGAACATTAATGTATTTTGCATATAAGACATAAGAAAACAAAGGGACAAGTTATGGCAGAAGTACGATTTACTAGTTGAAGTTCACATCTATGCTGTCATCCTAGAGAGCTTTGAAACAAAATAAATATTTAATATTTCTTAAACTTCTAAAAGCATATCTTTTACTTTTAATAATTAAGAGACATATTTTTCTGATTGTCTGAAGAATAATTCATTTATTTATGTATTACTTTCATATCATTACTATAACAAATCACCACAGATTATGTGGCTTAAAATGTTCATTTATTATATCAGAGTACCACAGGTTGGAAGTCCAGACAAAGTGTAGTTCAGGTGATTTGCTGTTCCAGGTTTCAGAGTGACAAAATCATGGTCTTAGCAAAGCTTCCCTGTTGTAAAAATCTTTGGAAATATTCTGTTTTCAAGATTATTTAGGTTGCTGATAAAATTCAGTTCTATGTGTATGTAAACCTGAAGTCTAAATTTCCATTCTGGTTACAGACTGAAACTCATTTTCATCTTTTAGAACTCTTTTCATTGATTTGCTTGTCCCCATTTCTGACAATCCACTAAAGTCTATGAAGGCTCTATTGACTCACTCAAGTGCTACGCCTTTCTCTACTACTGAGTTTAGAGATGCATTACAGAAACCGGAGAACTTCTACATGGAACTCAGAACTAGGTTTCTAAGATAAAAGAGATCACAGTTAGAACTAGTTCCCTCATTTCATAGAGGAAATCAGAGATCTTATGGTATGGACAAAATATGCCAAAATATGGTGGGAAAGCTGTCTTGTCCACAAGACTATGGCCAAAACTAAAAATACCACTAGAGCCAAATCACGAAAGCCAAAGTACCAAAGACTTCTTGGCACATAGATGATGATCAATCTCCTACTCCATCTGGAAACCTTCTTCAGCATCTTGACTGGTTGACACCTTCTTCAGGTGTCATTCCTGTCTGCACATTCTACTGACTTGGGCCCATTTTCCACATCCTACAAGAAAAATTTCCTTCCTGTACGGATCTCTGAATATACTGAAGCTAGTAACAGCCCCAGAATTTTGGCCAATGTTTTGTATGAATGTGTCTCACTAAACATACTCCATAGTATTTCTCAACCACTGGAGTGATTCAGACTTTTAGTGGAAAATTAAAAGATAAGATTAAGAGGTTGATGGGAAGTAACAAATGAAACCTAGCCTAAGCTCTAGCTCAGGTCATGAGTTGACATAGTGTAGCAATTCAATGAAACAGTCTTTCTCATTACATAGAATATTTGAGTTGGCTGTCTATCCCTTAGCTTCGTTTATCCTATTTTTAGAATTATTGACAGATAAATGATTACAGATTATTCTTAACCTTTACTTGTTTTCAACTCTTTCCAAGGATGCAAATGTATTGCATTGGTTTAGATAGCTACTAAGTTGCAAAAGGTGGGAGACAGTAAACTCCTTCATTTTCCCCTTGGATGTGAAGCGTTTTCTTACCTATAAGGATCTCAGAAAAACTGACAATCAATGTGAGACTTCTGGAAAAACATTATATTAACATGGCTCTATTTTTTTCATTCTGGGTAGCAGTGTAAATTTTATTACTATATAAAATTATTTTCTTTACCTTCAAACTACGGAGGATCCTAGCTAGAAAATTTTGGTTCATCATTGTTAGGCTGGGTGAAAGGTGCTATCTTTGTCCACTCAACAAGGAAGACTGTCCAAACTAGTCTATGTGGTGCATCTCACTCCTCTCTTATTCTAAATACAAGAGCACCTTCCACCCTGATATTCTGCATTTGGATGTGGAAGTAGAAAAGGACCTAATATTTTTTTTCTCTCCTGCTGGATATCCAAACAGCCAAGTAACTCAGTGGCTTTGAGTGAGATATTATTCTGTTCTTGACCTAGTGCTTTTACATTCTTGGCCCTTCCTACTCTTGTGTTTGAGTCATGCTTCCATTGCGTCATTAATCTTTTATTCATGGCTCTTTGGCTATGAGAGGATTTTCTTCACCCTTGCTAATCTACCTGACCACTAGCTGGTGCTCTTCTGCGGGGAAACATGAGATACTGAGAAGCCAGCATAACTTTCTGCCTACTGTCTATTTTGTCTTGATAAATGAATAAAGGCTGAACTGTTATTGTTTGTCTTATCTTCTGAGATGAACACATTGACATCTGATTGATTGAAAATAGGTTTATATTATCCACATATCCAATATTTTCTTGAAACTTTATGCATGCATTTTACTTTGATTACCTCTTATTGCCAAGTAGAGAGAGATCAGCTTGAAGTACAATTCTTAATCCTGTGACCACTCTTATAAGTCTAGTGTATGCAAAATAAATGCAAGTGTTAAAAATTATATGGCTTTCTATCAAGCATTTTTATAAAAAAGTATCACATTTTCTCTAATTGGTGTGACCTAAAAAGACTGGTATGCAGGTAACATTATGTTGAATTTATTTCTGTGATTAATAATTATCTCTATTATAGTTGCCATGAAATAAAACATTAATGGTGATAATACTGGCCATGGGGTAATAAGTCTGAAAGTATGGAATCTCTAATTTCCTGTGACTTGTCTTAATTCTAGAAACATCTCTCCTTACTTGATCAAAAACAAACCAGTGAATAAATAAATAAGGAAACAAATCAAAATAAACAAATTGTCATCAAAGATGGCACATCAGATTATTTCCAGAGTCAAGTTTCAGTATCCTCTAGATAATTAGAATCTTGATGCAAATAATAATAAAACTCATATTAAGCATGATAGCTTTAAAAAAAATGAGTAGAAATGGGAGCTCTTGACAACTCTCAGGAGTCTAGTATGCTGGAAATATTAGTATTCCAACATGGAAGAATCTAGATCACTAATGGCGAACCTTTCAGATCTTTCAATGATACAAGCAGCCTGTTGTGGCACACTTGCCATAGGTTTGCCACACCTGATCTAGATAATGGCACTTACTTATCAGAGGCAAATAAAATCAGGAATGCTAACTTGGCCTTCAGGTTGCCCATATCTCTGAGAATCTATGGAAATCATCTTCAAGAATCTTGGAGTGAAATTATGGATTTTTATTCAGGTTATTGCTTATTTAAATGATAAAAAAACTTGGTAATTGCTGAAGAAAAAAGAGATACTACTCATGCAAAGGCAAATTCTAGTCCTTCATGCAATTTCTAGATTAAAATATGTTCCTAGACTTTGAATCTGCTAATTTGTTGGGAACAGTGTGTGAGAATACTTTGGAACTGTACTACCATAAATATGTACAATATTTCACTTAACATTATGGTCTCAAATTAGATTAATTTTTCCCACAAATGATTCAAGCTTATCTTTCTTTATAGCAGAGTAACAAATCATGTGTGTAAATACGCATTTTCTTTATCCATTCATATGCTGACGGAGATACGGGCTTTTTCCAAGATTTAGATATTATGAATTGTGTTGCTATAAACCTAGCTATTACTGTAGCATGATGAATTTAACTCTAGTGGAAAGGCTTCTAGAAAGGTAATAGTTGAGTCAAATGTAATTTGTAATTTTAATTCTGTATGAGGAATCTCCATTCTGCTTTCCACACTGGTTGTAGTAGTTTACAGTTCAACCAATAATGCAGGAAATTTTCTTTTTCCAACAGCCTTGCCAACATTTTTATTCTTTAATTTCTTAATGATGGCCATTCTTCCTCAGTTAAGATAAAATCTCAGTGTTGTTTTAAGTTGCACTTCTTTAATAGCCTATTATTTTTATGAAAAAATATGCTATTGTTCATTCTCATAGTCAAGTATTATCATAATGAGTAAAGTAGTTTATTTTTATGTAAAAATGTTGACTATATAATTTCACAAAGGTCCTTCACTTTCTCAGAACTCTTATTCTCTATTGGAATATGGGATACAAACTGTTATTTGTCATAATAGCCTGCAAATAACAAAGGCACCCATCTTGTTAATGTTATATATCATGCTGTTAGATGAAATCAGTGGCTGGGAAAAGGTAGGACTATAATACAAATTGGTGAGCTATCATTTTTTAATGCAGCTAGAACAAAAAAGGTCTGGTTGTTGGGGAAGTTTCTCTGATATTAATATCATACAATGTACTAAATCAGTGAATTGTGACAGTGCATGTTGAATAAGAATATTGAGAAGAGAATTTAATCAGTTTCAGTATCTACTTCTCAATTCAAATTCATGGTCTTAGCATGGTCCTTTTAGTACATATGTAGAAAGGAAAAACATTATACTTTGAGAAATGAATTTGTATGTTATAATGTTGTAACCATGAGAATGATGAAAGTGAATCATTCTCTTAGAGAAAGCTATGAATGGCACATATGTGCTGTCTACTTTGTACATGCAAAAAGAGAGATGGACTAAGTTACAGGCATTCTTGCCCTTCTGATTATTGGCAAATGCGTCAGTTGCTTAATGAGAAACCTTAAAGGAACAATAAAGAATTTGTCAGTGGAAGAGAGGTATGAAGTAATCTGATATCGAAGGACCCAGTGTAGGGCTTCCAAGGATCACTTTGAATGTTCAGCCTATAGCACTCAGAAAAGTAATAACAGAAAGGGTAAATTACACGACGGACATCAGCCATCTATACACTAGTCTTCTATTGATTCCCAATATACCTACAGAGAGATGACCGAAATAGGAAGGACTGAAACTACACATGAACTTGAAAATATCCACTGTCTTTCACCAAGACTGGCCTAATATAAGCACTGCTATTTCTTAATACAGTTAGCTTCCTTGGGAGAGATAAATGAGAAAGCTGGTGAAAAGTGATTTCACCGATTCCCTTTACTGTAGGGAAGCAGAAATGTAACTTTTCAGGAATAAACACATACTATGGAGAGAGATTTTTTCCAGTATCATAAAATAGCATAGAAAAGTGCTGAATTTTTAGCATAATATAGATGAAAAAATTTCCTTGGATAGAGGAGCCTATCACGGGAAAAGCAGCAGAAGTATGGGCTCATTCACATTATGTTCATGGTATTGCTATTTTGGTTAATTGCATAAAAACATCTGGCCCAAAGAATGGTGGAGCAACATGTTTAAGGCTTCTAAAAGCCTAAGCTTTGCATACAGCACAATGCATGACAAGAACATAGTCTTCCAAAATACTGTATACTAATTGAACCAATAGTTCAGTTTGTCTTTGCATCTCCCAACTGCTAGAATTCATCAGATAGGAAAACTAAGGATTAAGATTATCTTTTTTTAGTATTACTTCCAATAATGAAGCTGTACTTAACTTCCCACAACTTTAGGATTTGTTGAGCAAGAAAAGCTGAATCCTAGTGAATGCCGCACTTCTGACAGTAGACAGAGTAAGTGTACTAGGCTCTAGGGTTAAAAAGCAGCCAAGCAGAGATAATTAATGCCATTTAAAAGAAAAAATTAAATAGCATAACATGGACTAAACATTGACCACTGAGGAACTAAAGAGAAGATTTGCTAGCAGATCATTTTTCCTTGTATTCCTTTGATAGATAGTTCTGCCTCACAGTGAGTCTACATGACATATTTGGAGATATTTTCCCTTGTTACACCACCTATGTTTTCCTATTAAGATGTGGACAGTCCATAAATATATTACCATGATATTTTTTACCATTTTCTGGCCTACTTACCCTTTTCCTCTCAAATTTCCATTCCTGAGATTATATATACCATAGCAATGAAGCCAAGGAATATTATGTTGTTTTGATTTCTGGCTTACAATCTTTTCTCCTTGAAATTAGGTAGTTAAGTGGTAATCCAATTGCTAATCATCAATACAAACAATAACCTCAATGAATAGTTACATTTATAAGAAATTATCCATACAAATAGGTGGAAGAGAAAGCAAAGAATACATGGAGAGTATTAGTTATGTGTAGAGACTTCTTTGGTTGCTTTTTATTATGTTGTTTTAGTTAATATATTTAATTCCTAACCATGAAGACAAAAATCATAGAAAATGTTCACAGTAATAGCAATGAAGCTAATATTTTACAGTGACAAGCACTCTACTCCCTCTTACACACTTAAATGTTTTTGAGTATATTTACATACCAACAAGTTTTACCAGTTTCCAAGAAAGAGTTGAGTACATAAACTAAATTACAATAAAAATACCAACAATATTCTTCATTATACAGAGTTAAAAACTCTTAAATGTATAAGGAACCAGGAGAAATCCAGAATGGTCAATGCAATTGTAAACAAAATGACTAAACACTGTCTCAAACTTCATATTATAGTGTAAAGTTACAGTGACAAAAAGAACATATTATTGACACAAAATTAGACATGGATCAATAGCATTGAAGATGCAGAAATAATACCAAGCTTATCTGTAGTCATCTTGTCTTTGACAAGAGAGTCAAAGACCTTGGAGGAAAGACATCCTCTATGAAAAAGTGCTGATAAAACTGGTTATCCATATACACTAGAGCCATATCTTTCCCCCTGTTCTAAAGTCAAATCAAAATGTATGAAAGACCTATATATTAAAACAAAACCACTGTTAACTTTTGTACAACAAATTAAAATAAAACCAATGTTAAATTTTATGTAATAATAAAGAAAGATGATTTGAAAGACAGAAATGTGTGTGTGTGTTAGGCTTGACTGACGAGAATACTTTTGCATAGGCATAGACACATGACTTATTTTGAGAAAGCAAAAGAAGGATAAAAAAAGAGTAAGTAGAATGAAATGAGATACAGAATATCAACTTAAATTTTTATACCAATTTTCAATCTGATTATCAAATGTATTGATGATACCTTTGAAAAAAAGGGTGACGCTTAGGAATAAGTTAATGTCATAAATCACAATATGCTTTGTAAGATTTGTTATATTTGAAATTGGTAAGGAACTTTTTGTTACAAATATTTAGCATGAAGCTAAAAATGTAAGTTTATGAAAAGGTAAATGTTGGACAGATAAGTCTTTTGAATTGATGGATTATTCATGAATTTTTTGTTGTTGTTTTCACCAATGCATAACAATCTAAAACAAAAAACAGAAAAATGAAAGAGATATGCATGCAACAAGAAAAGTGATGACAGGAATATTCTAAGAAAAAGTTATTTAGCAACATCAAATTATATCAAAGTTAATAGCAAATAAGAACTGAAGAAAGGCTTATTGATTTGCTGTTAGTACCTAGAAGTTCAATTCTGATCAGGCGATAAATATATAAGCCTCATTTTTAAAAAGAAAAGGTAAATAGTGAACACAATGAAAGCAGTGGACAACTCTTTGGAAAACTACTGTGGTAATGAGGGAAATTAATACTATAGCTTTGCCATGATACTTATTTTTCTAAAGACAAGACTATATATTTTTCACTCTCCCCTAAATAATTATCTCAAAATGTGGAAAAATGTAGAGCTCAAAACACCTCTTGAATAAATGTACAGTTTGAGCAGAGGAGCCCATTGAGAATCAATACAACATGAAAAACTCAAATGGCTATAAGGGAGGGTAGAAGCAAAAGAAACATCATTTAAGAATTCTTCCAATGTAAGACACAGAAATAGTGATAATTTTAAATAGAATTTCAAAAAAAAAAAAAAGAAATGGTTCATCTTTTAAAACCTATCCCTGAAAATTCTCAGCATTAATATTTTACTAATGAATATATATATGTAAAATTTCAAAATATGGAGAACAGAGAAGTATGAAACCATATCAATGCATAGAGAAATAAAACCAAGAGAGGCATAATCATTGAATAGGGTATATAAAGAATAAAGAATTTACACTGCATACAAAACATTTAACTGAGTCATATTTAGACTTGTATTTATAATGATGTTATTTAATACTTCATGTTCACTTAAAAAAAACTTATTGTTGTATATGATCTCTATAAGTATTCCAAATAGCCTGGAAAGAATGATCAATAAGTACTATTTTGGTTTAGCTTTAATAAATGAAAATTAATGAATATAGAGAAGCATAAAAATATTCAAATGAGAGATTTTTCTTTTTTGTAGGGCACCAAACAGGTCTTAGGACAGATTAATGAAACTAGTTTGATATTCGTTATTTAATGAGAAAAGTACATTAAAATTAGAAGTTTAAACTTTGCTGAAGTCAGGAAATGTGAAAATAGAAGAATTCCTGACAGTTACACTATTTAAATTTTATGAGTTTCAACCGAGGTATTATTTGGAAAAAGCTCAAGTTGTCATTATAAAGATTCTCACCTTGAGGGTAATAGAATGATGCTTTTTATCAGAAATGTATATGTAATGGTTGAGTGACCTTTATCGTGTAAATTCCTCTTACTGTCCTTAATTATTCAATTAATGCATCCTTCCTACCAAACAGCACTATTTAGATGAATGTGACTACCTACCTTTTCGCTGAATTGAAGCAATTTTTCTTGCATTTTATTTTTATTGACACCCCTGTACTACATGAAGAAAAAACTTCATGTAGTAAATTGTCAATTTATATTTCAAATATATGATTCTTGCAGTTGTTCTATACAAGTATAAGCCAGTATGGTGATTCACATTTGCCACTTGTGGAAACTCAAACACAAAAAATTTAATTAAGTATTTCAGGTTTATGCAAGTAGTAGCTGCTTGAGAAGGGAGTCAAAGCTAGGCTGTGTGGCTCCAAGATTCACACTTAACCATTAAATTGTGAAGTCTCTCAGCATAACTAAATGAAATCTGTTAAAGTGTATTAGATTTGTATCAATAATCATATGATATGTTTAATTTCCTTGGAAACTTTACCACCAACAACCGTTAAATCTGTTTTCTTTGATGTACATATTTGTCATCTCTGTAATAATGGAATGTCTTAATATATTAATTAGAGAAAGCAAAACTGACAAGTATCCTGAAAAAAATACTTAAGGCTTTTTTTCCTTATATTCTTTCCATGAGGATTAAATTTGAATTATTTTCTACTTCTTATCTACATAGGGACCTTAGAAAAAAACTATCTGAAGTAGTTCAATTCCAGGGTTGGTACATCAGTTGTGGTAAACCTATGGCAGTAAGTTGTTTGTATCACTGAAAGGTCTAAAAGGTCCACCATCACTGGTATAGATAATGTGCATTGGAAGTTTTCAATCAATGGATTTGCCTAATGCAATATAATGTGGACATTACCTGGATGTTAGTTTTAAAAGTGTGGCATGAATACCACACTCATGTAGTAACCATGATGATAATAAGGCAATAATGTTAATTACGTTTCTTAATTTTGAAATTTTTAGTCATTAACCTTGAACTAAATTTTAAAATCAAATGTGACAATCAATACCATGAATATTAACTTGGAGATGGGCTTTCCTTTACATATATTTAATTGGCCAAATACTGGAACTACTTAGATATCCTTTATAGATACTGACATTAAAAGGTGAAATTTTTTCCCTTCCATTCATGAAAAAATATTGATAATCCTGTTTGTGACAGACATTCATACTACCTTCTAGTTATTAAAAGATAAGGAAGTACACTGACTTCAATTAGCTTAGCCTATTGGAAAAGGCTTGATTTTCTGCCAACTCATAGCATTTAACATGGCTGCAACTCTCATATTCCTGTGATTTCATGACTTAAGTTTGTGTTTTTAAGTATATTATTTAATAGTCTTAGCCCAGTGAGCTCAATAGTATAATTATTCCATTTCATAGATGACAAAAGTGAGGTATGTAAGGTTTCTTACCTTGAACAGTTTTCTAAAGTGGTTATTTTAACAGTCCAGGCAATCTGATTCCAAAGGCCAACCTCATAATCACATAGCACACAGGTTCCTTCCCCAAAATAATTGCTGTTAAGTGTATGAGAGTGCAAATCTTGAATAAGTCAAAGCTTTACAAATTTACATGAGAGACATTGTAAACTATTGCAATAACCCTGGAGATCATTTAACATAATACCACACTAATCAATTGATGACCTAGATTAATGTACTGTGCCAAAATATCCCAGGGAACTAAAATTAACTGGCATAAGAATGTTGATTAGCAAACTGATCTCACTCAGTGAATTTTTAGTAGGCAAATACACTCCGTGGTTTCTTTCCTTGTGAATATCCCAAGAGAACTATGTACTTATTAAGTAGTTACTTAAATTTCACTGGATTCACCTAATAAGTATTAAATAAGACTGGACATTTTAATTACAGAATTGAGGCATTTCTGTGACTCCTTTCCTGGGAGCATTTTCATTAGTTAAAACGTCTGAAGAGGGACAGTCCCTTAAGTTCGATTTTATTCAGTGGGGCAAGGAAAATGGTCCTTTAAATTACTTCAACAGAGGCAAATGTGACAATAATCTCTGCGTTTTTATTTCCCACTTTGAAAACTAAATGATTAATGTTTGGCATATATATATATTTTGTTTGTTTGTTTTGTTTTGTTTTGTTTTGCTGCACCAGGGATTGAACTCATGACCTCGCACTTGCCAGGCAGGCACTTAGGCCGCTAAACTAAATCCCTGGCCTTTGGTTTTTATTTATAAACTAGAAAAAAACAGGATTGAAATGAAATATAGTTAACATTAAATTTATGTCCACTGAATAATTATTATCTGAGAGTTTTCTATAGGTTTATTTGTTTCAGATTTTATAAGTTTTACAGAATGAGTATTTTATAAACTATGAGAGCGCATACTAATATTCACATTATGTATTTTTATAGTCTTTATTTTGTCTTGGAAGCAAAATTCTTTTAAATATTATTCATTTAACTATTCATTCTTTCAGGAGCTGAACTACAATTCTGACAATAGAGATGAAGGCTCTGTCCTGATTTTCATAAACGACACTCTCTAAACCTATTAGGAAAATTCATTTGACTGAAGTTATTATGCATACTTTAGGCAACTTTATTTTATTAAGTATACTGAAAAATAATATAACACCTAAGGAAATAGAAAATTTCATTTAATTTAAATTGCCGGTTGTATTAATAAACTTTCTCAGTTGTTAAAAATTATGATATTTCTAAATCATCTGTATTATTCTGCTAAAGACTGATTTTCATTATTCAGATCAAAATATTTATTTTCATACTGGTAATACAGTCTGTTACCCAAATGTCACATTAAGTCTCAGAAGTATATCTGCAATTTCTGTCATCTACTTTCTCATAAAGCATCTGCTTAATTATTATGTCACTTACAAACAAAAAGCATCACAATAAAAAAGTTGACAGGTTGGCAATTAAGTCTTTTGGAAGATTATAATTCTCATCAAATTCTAAATCATAATTTTGAATATTCACTTTTTAAATTATTTGACATTTTGAAATATAAAATATGTAGAGAGCAAGAAGATAGGTAGATAGATATAGATCAGATAGACAGATGGATAGATATATTCACCATGAGCAGAAAAATTATGAATATGTGTTTATTGGCACCTCAAATGAACATCACTAACACAGAAACTTCAAGTTTTCAAAATGACAAACATCTATGGTAATGTTCTAAACAAAAGACATTTAGTCATCTCTCTTTTTGAAATACAGTTGCATTCTTTAAAAAAAGTCTTTGAAGGCTGGGGATTTAGTTCAGTGTCATAAGCACCTGCCTGGCAAAACCGAAGTCATGAGTTTGATCCCTGGTACCAAAAAATAAAATAAATAACATAAAATAAAATAATTTTAAAAATCTTTGAAATACTTAATTTGCTTTCAAATAGTTATAATATTTTATGTTTCTATGCAAATTTACCTTTAGTTTCAAACAATTCTGAACAGCAGTTTCACTTTAATGAATGCTTGGCTAAAAATTGGAAGAAAGGTAGAAATACAGAATACAGCAAAATTAATTGCAACGTGGGTAATATATATGCTGTGAGAAAACTGGAGAAGATAAAGGATGCCAATAATTGAAATCATTCTTGCAGGGTGTGGTGGCACATGCTTGTAATCCCAGCACTTGGGAGGTTGAGGCAAGAGGATTGCTGTGAGTTTGAGACCAGCCTGGGCTACAAAGTGAGTTCAAGGTCAGCCTGAACTGCATAGTGATGCCCTGTCTCAAAAAAAAAAGTCATTCTAAATAAATGAAATAGAGCATTTGAAAGAAGACTTTGGGGATATATAAGGAGTTGGACTTTGCACTATGAGTAAGACAATTCGCGAAATTCCAATGTTTTTAGTTAGAATAGTGATTAAATTTATATTTAAAAGATTCTATTAGATATAGGATAGATTAGAATGGATTAAAATGGAGATGAAGGGGAATTCTCAGTGCATTTCAAAATAAGAATTTTCATGCACAACTTTTACTGAGATGGTGAGAATGAAGAGGAAAGACAAATGTATTTTAGTCAATGGCATTTTATCTTAAATTATCTTTAAATGGTGAAACCAGTATATACAATGTTAGAAATTGGACTGAACTTTTAGAAAACCTAATTTCTCTAATTAATACATACCAAACACAGTAGCTTTTCTTAATCAACCATTTTGTTTTCCCCATTTTCAGTTACAAACAACTATGGCTCAAAAATATTAAGTAGGAAGTCCCAGATATCACCAATTTTCAAGTTTCAAAACTGCGTGTAGCCCATAATACAGTGATGAAATCTCCAGGTGCCCTTGTTTGCTCCATTGCAGATGTAAATCATCGTCTTGTCCATTGTATTCTATCTGCATTTGCCACCTACACACGAGTAAATTTATAATCATCTTCATTATCAAAAAAAGGACTGTTATGGTACTGTATCACAGTCATACATTCTGGTAATCCTTATTTTACTTAGTAAAAGCCCCAAGGGGCAAGACTAATGATGTACGAGAGGTAAAAGGATTAAAAAACAAAACAAAACAAAACAAAACATGAGAAGTTAACTCTGGAACTAAACGGCAATGCTGCAGGACACATGGAAAAAAACGAAGGATACACAGGGTTCAGCATAACTGGTGATTTGAGGAATTCATTTGGGCATCTTGGAACATATACCCTGTGACCAAAAGAAAAGTGTACTGTATAAGTAATTGTTACACGCAGATTCAAAAACAAGCGCTTAAACCCAGAAGTGAAGTCTCAGCTTATAGTGTACTTTGTAATAATTACTGACTCCCTAGGGAATCTTTGCATTCCAGAAGAAAGTGCAGAATAATAACAAAGGAAAGAGATCCAAACACTAGGGTAGATGAGGGCTGGGTAAGGGAGAGGGAGGAAGACAGAGCAGCCTTGGAAAAACACTGAGAAGCATTTTCAGCAAACCAGGAGGACGTGAGGTTGAATCTTAGAATTAATACTCCTGATTAGTGTAGCAAATTAAATCTGAAAACAATGGAAAAAGGTTCAGAAAGAGGAAATGAAATAAAACATTCCTCAGAGGTAGTTACTGTTTCTATTTCCTGATGCAATATTTAAAGTCAATTCTATAAACGGGAATAACCACTATGTTGTTTATTAACTAGAGTCTAGAGTATTTAAGAAAAAATATGAAAGTGTGTTCTTCAAATATAAGATGGATATATTGATTAAAATAGTAAAATATATATTAACATTATAAATTATTATATATTTCCATATTATATAATATACTCAATTACAAAATGACCACTAATAACACATTTTCATTGCAACAGTTGAGTGAGTTAGAAATCCATTTTCAAAGTAATAGGGGATGTTAGCTCAGACTATATTTTCTATTTATTCAGAATTTATTTTAAATTAGTGTTTAGTATTAATATACTGGATATAACAGAGATTGTTAAATTACAATACTAATCTCTATAAGGCAAATTCTAGTTCCTAAATATCCTTTTATCTAAATTATGACTTCTCAATATTTATTTCATGTATACTATTTGTATATGTAAAGCGAATGAATATATTATTTATTATAATAATTCATTGATGTTTATGAATGGTAAAGGAGAAAGAGCACAGGCGAGTGGAGGGAGAAGAAGGAGGCATAGAGAGAGCAAGAAGGGGAAAGAGAGAGAGACGGGGGGGTTGAAAATTATAAGTTAGGTGATTGCTCTTCATATTTTATCCCAGAGGAAACCTTAACTGCCTGTTTTATAGCCACACTTGTGCAGAATAAGCACACTTTTAGATGCAGATAGGATTTATTCCAGATGAATTTACATACATGCAAAAAATATTTCTAATGTAAAACAAATGCACAGTTATAAAATAGTTCACAATGTATTATAGAATAGTTCACAAGGTATTATACCATTTTTTAAAAAAAATTACAATATAAGGGACAGTAAAACAGATTGCTGATGAGTACTTTACTGTGTATTCATTTGTATTCATAGTTATAGTCCAGAATGCAGATTATTGAAATTATGATAATGTTGTAAGGCATTCCATAGATATGAAATTGATAAGTAAGGTCATATAACTTCTAAAATTTACATTCTCAAAAATGATACTAAAAATATGGCATTTCACATTACCTTAGTTTTTAAAATTCATTTCTCATAAGCTTGATTAAAAAGCTTACTTGCTTTTATTTTAGTTTATTCATGTCTACAGTTGATATGAATTTTTCTTTATTGGATCATTTTCTTTTGTATCTACCATGGTTTGAATTCTATCCATAGAATTTAACTAGAATTTCATATTTTGCTGAATTGTGTTTGTTCAGCTCTTAAGTGCTGGAGTAGAAAAAATTCCTGAGGCAAATGCACTGAGTAGGTTAATCCCACCACACTTCTTTCCAGAGAGATGGCATCTCCAGTCATGTACAACCAGTTCTCCAGGTCTAACAATAAATTAAAGAAGAAAGTCCTAGACTTTCATCTCATGCCATCTCTGCACACAGGCTAGAACAGCCTGTGGTGAATTTCAGCCACATCCCAAAGAGTCT